>LGRX02003606.1:0-55063 GCA_001247695.2 Cymbomonas tetramitiformis
CATGACATGTCCGAGAAGCCACCCCTATGACATGTCCGAGAAGCCACCCCTATGACATGTCCAAGTAGTCATGCCCATGACATGTTCGACGAATCATGCCGCGTTTCCCTCAACACATGGGATGAACATGTACACCAAGTGATGTGGATCCTTATTAACGGTCGCTGATTAAGGCACGAGACCACATGTCCTTCACTCCTTTCAAGCACGTTTCGAGTGGCGCAGCGTTGTGGGGACGAGACGAGAATGCACCGCCGCGCCCGCCTTCACCCCCAATGGAGACGCCATCTTTGCAAGACCTTTCTCGGGCGCTCTTATCTGTTGAGTTCTACCCTGCGATCGGCACACGCAACCAGCAACATATCTCCTCAGCATTACCCGTAATTTTAACGAGGATATTACCTCTGTACTGTACTGTCGTTTGGTCTGTACTGTCTCGTCTTTGTACTGCGTCCGTGACAGCATGTCAATTTCCGCGTCTCTGGTTGGAGGTCCACCGTTTTTCGTCGACGACAGTATAATACAGACAAAAAGGACGACAGTATAGAGGCAGAGGCGTGGATGTCGCCAAAATGAAATTAAGTATGGTGCGGAACGGTCGGTACATGCTACAGTACACACGACAGTATACTGAGTACAGCCGACAGTGCAGACTACAGTACCGACGACAGTATACGACCGTACAGACGACAATACAGACGACAGTACAAAATCGTGGAAAATAGACGACAGCACAGACGACAGTGACACAGACGACAGTTCACAGTACAGACGACAGTAGAAAATCGTGGAAACAGGGCAGCGCAGTGACACATCGACAATATTTCACTTAAACCTTCGGGCTGTACTGTACTGTCGCGCGGCTGCCACGTCGGCACAGAATTCCCCAAAATCGACAGTACAGTACAGAAAACCGACAGTACAGTACAGAGGTAATTTCCTCGCTAATATACCGGGTTAGATTCAGCCGAGCGGCATGGCAATCCGTCAGTGCATGACAACCCATCGTCAGTGCATGTCAGCCCATAATCCGTCAGTGCATGTCAGCCCATAATCCGTCAGTGCATGTCAGCCCATAATCCGTCAGTGCATGTCAGCCCATAATCCGTCCGTGCATGTCCAGCCCATAATCCGTCAGTGCTTGTCAGCTATAACGGTTCAGTGCATGACAACCCATAGTGGTTCAGTGCATGACAGCCCATAGTGGTTCAGTGCATGACAACCCATAGTGGTTCAGTGCATGACAACCCATAGTGGTTCAGTGCATGACAACCCATAGTGGTTCAGTGCATGACAACCCATAGTGGTTCAGTGCATGACAGCCCATAGTGGTTCAGTGCATGACAACCCATAGTGGTTCAGTGCATGACAGCCCATAGTGGTTCAGTGCATGACAATCCATAGTGGTTCAGTGCATGACAGCACATGGAGAAGTACTTCGGGTGGACCACTCCGAGATGGCGGCAGCAGCAGCAGCGGCAGCCTGGCACAGAGCAGTGTGCCTAATGATCTATATTACATGGCAATGAGATGTGAAGAGCAAAAGAAATGGTTAAATTGGAGCCTGCGGAATTTTAGAGGTTTCTGTGCCGGTAGATCGATCAGAGTTTCCTGAGCCGTTAGATCAAATCAGCAGCTGAGTTAGATCTAAATGTTTTACACTTGACGGTATTTAGGAGTTCCGCCCGTGGGAATCCGCAGCTCTGTTCTTTTGCCTTCCCTACCCACCCAACCCAGAAGACTCTAAATATTTTGCCTTCGAAGCTGTGCATCAGCCTAGTAAAGACATTCCAAAAAGAGATTTTCTCTCACACACTTAAAAGCATGTAAGAAGAAAGATATTTTTAATGAAATGCTATGCAGTGTGCCTGTTGGCAATGAGATGTGAAGAGCAAAAGAAATCTGAGAGATCGATTGCTCCGAATATTGGCGTCAAATAAGCAGCACCGAACCATGATCACAGCATGGCCCGTGGGCATGAATCGTTGCCGACTGGATCACACCAGCGCACGCATGTGACATACGAACACCCGCGCAACACACAACTCCTCAGCCAGCACGGCGCATCTGGGAGTGCAGCCAGACCAGCATGCACCGGCAGCGCCGCAAATGCATGGCAAAGACTCGTCGACTACAGTTGAGGTGGCCATCCAAACTTACTCGGGAGGCACGATCGCTGTTGCGCCACGGGGGCTTCTCGCTCGGAGCCGCGCCCCTGGCGGAGGAGGCCGCCTCCCTCTCGAGATCCCGCTGCTTTATTTTGGTGTAGAATGGCGGCAGCGAAAAAACGCATCTGTCCTCTGCCACCTGCTTCAAAGGACCCCCTCCAACGGGACCCCCCCCTCACTCCTTGCAGAGCTCTGGGAAATCCCAATTTGATCCTCCTCCTGCAAAAAATTCCGATCACACCGCCTCGAGGGGGGTTGTGCGACGGAGCCTCGACTTGCGAGGGAAGCGTCGTTGCAGGGATCGTCATCACGCGTTGCGAGGTTTATCGGACATGCTGCCACTGGAACCATCTTGGGGCGAAATCTGGACGGCTGAGATTGAAGCCGCAAGGTGCGGCCACTGGTCACCGTAGCAAGACGTTGACGGCAGTCAATGCGAGCAGGGCGCTTCGCGAGCTGTGCGGGACTGAAGGCGATGCGAACATGCTGCAGACTGTAGCGAGCACGACACACCTTCACGAGGCCTTCGAGTATGCGCATGCTGAGGTCGGCGGGCGGAATCAGCCTCCCGAATGCAAAGGCTCTCTGAGGTCCCAACCCCCGCCCCAACCCCCATGCCCCACCTCAACAACTGCGATGATCCCCCGCGCCCGGGTCCGCCACACCCCACCCAAGTCGAGGCCCTGCCCATCTCCTTGTCTCCGTGGGTTCCAAGCAGGATTTACCCAGTCTATACACACAAAAGGAACAGTCACCATCCAAGGAGAAACCGCGGCCAGTCAGAAGGCGTGGAAACAGACAGAGCAGAGAGCGGTCCCTCGGAGCGACGCGCATCCCTGGCTCGACACAATCGGATCCGACGCCACAACTGGGTCCCCTGCTCTACACCGCACTATCGACTGGATACAATGGCTGCAGGCCTGTGGTCGTCAATGGTCATCAACGGCATGCAAGAAACCTGCGCGGCACCTGCGGAGTACTGCGGGCCCTTCACGAGCCCTCCCGTCTTGGAGACCCATGGCGTGTCGTGACACCTGGAGTGCCGCTGAATGGTCCCCACTGTAGTGTCTCATGGCATTAGCTCTCACACGATGACATCCCTCGGCAAGTCTTAGTCCAGGATGCTGCTGCTGATTGCTTGTGTGAGGAATGGTGATCTGAGCGTCCAATCACCGAGCTCCACACGATCCAGAGGGGAGATGCTCCGAAGTGGCTCGCAGTCCCTCTGTGCCGCAGAAGGGGCAGCGCGACCTCCGGCTGGAGAGCCAGGCCTCAGAGCAGGACGCACCTGATGGGAGGCAGGTAGGATGTCTAGATCATCTTGTGCCCATATCCGTTCCGCCCGGGCAGGGGCTGCGTCCGGGCGGCTCCACGGAAACTTCGCTGCGAAGGGCTCGTAGCAGTTGGCCATGGCCCAGTACTTCCACCGGGCCCGGGGGACCTCCTCCCGGCTACGGCTGGCCAGCTCTTCGACCGTGTCGTCGACATGTGGGCGGCTGCCACGAAAGTACAGAAACCTGCGCTGAGGCTCTAACGGGCGCTCCTTCAGCGCCTTTTCTGTTGCCACGACTCGCTCCTCCACGTCCAGGGGGTGCAGCGGCTCTGCCAGCCCTGCGCACGTCCACCGGCATCCTCAGCGCCTTCGCGGCCGCCATGGGCAGGTGCAACGGGTCCCTGGGGGCCAAGGATAAGGCTGGCAAGGATGGGATCCGGAGGCATACCGAGAATGAGTTTGAGCACGTCAAAGGTGACCTCTGACATGAAGGGCGCACTCATTGGGGGGTCCCGGTACGTTACGAAGTCGAGGCTCAGTGCTCCCTGATGCTCCACACACAATCGCCCCGTGGCACATCAGACGGCCCACAATCGCCCCGTGGCACATCAGACGGCCCAAAATCGCCCCGTGGCACATCAGACGGCCCACAATCGCCCCGTGGTACATAAGACGGCAGCAGAAGTTGAAGGAGCTGCTGAGATGATTGCGAGAGCTTCGCCTCTCGGAGATGGGGCGCTTAGGCGTGCTGCCTGAGAGATCCCCAACTGCCTCCTCAGCGTCAGCTTTGCGCATGGCCTCTGCAGCCTTTGCTGCCTTCTGACGCGCTGGAGAAGCCTCTAATTCCTCTGATTAATAGAGAAGCCTCTAAGGCAAAGCTCTCGCAATCATCTCAACAGCTCCTTCAACTTCTGCTGCAAAGTTAGGACTGCCACTCCGACGCGTGGCTGTCAAGCCTACTGTCGCCGTGCTGCGAGGAGGGTCAACCGGTCACACCACACGCATGCGCTCCGAGCTGCTCGGCCGAGAGGGCTCTCGCGCAGGCGGAGGCGAGCGCGGTGGTGCAGTGGATGCTAGGGAGGCACCTCTCGCCTCAAGTCCAAGCTGTCCAGCTCACTCAGCTCCATTGCCGAGTACTGCTCGATTTGCTTCGGATTCAACGTGCGCACCACGTTCCGCCAGCACTTCCACGCCTCGGCGGTGCTCGGCGTGAGCTTGCACTGCAAGCGGAGCTCCCCAGCCGCATCACCCCCTCCACGTGCTCTTGCGCACTCGGGAGTCCTCGAGTCTCATCATCGCGCCGCCACCGTCCGGAGGAGGGGTGGGTAACCCACGCCCCCCCCCCTCGGTGCAGCGCGGCGCGGTCTCCCCAAGGAACACATCGTCAGCTCGGGCATTGAGGGTCACACCTGTTATGACCCGAGCGCAGGCAACTGCACCGTTTGGGCGGAGACAACAAGCTCCCATGCCTTGCCACGTATGCAAATTGAGCGAGCGCCCAGGTGCATGGCACCTGCTGGTGCGCTTCCACGTTCTGAAGGGCGCGGATGGGGGGAGGGGGCCAGGAGGGCGGCGACACCTGGTCTCGAAAGGCTGTCTTCAACTTCATGCACATGTGGAAGTCACAGTGGTGCTCGAGGTTGAGGTCATAGTGGACGCACATGTTCGTGGGCATCGAGGTGCAGAGCATGGCCATGCCCGCAATACTCATTGCCTGCCGCTCCGAATTGCAACAGGTCTCTCTCTCTCTCTCACCAGCTGCTTCCTTCGAGCTCTTCTCTCGGGAGCGCGGCAAAAGAAGGAGCCGTTCGATCGGCCAGCGAGGCGCTCCCCAGAGGGATCCGGCACCTCGGGCGCTACGGCTACGGCGATGGCTTGCAGCGACTGCGCAATCGGCACCATCTGCTGCGGTATCAGCATCATTTGCTTGCGCCTGCAGAGGCTGCTCAAGCGCCCACAGGCTCTGCGGCAACTCTTCAGCCTCGCAGCAACGAGCGCGACCTACACGCCGCCGCAGGCATGTTGGATGGAGCCTCACTGTGCATCACCGGTGGAGGGCAGGGGGCAGGGAGGCAGGGAGGCACAGCTGCAGAAGCAGGGTGGTGAGGGGCCCGCACATCTCTCCATTCGTCCGCACGCATGCATAGCTCCAAGCGCGAGATGTCAGCCACAGGGTGCGCCCGATGAAGCAGCACAGCCGCGGCCTCCACACGCTGCGCCTTGATCTCAAACGTCTCCACAATCCGTGCCACCTGCGCTCGCCGCGCCGCACCGCACCCGGCCTTCGCGCGGCCCACTATGCGAAAGCAGTGCCACGCAGCGCTAGCAGGCAACAGAGGCGACGCCGCCGCGCGCTTAGGGGTGCGCGGCACAGACCTGTATCGGAGTGAAGGTGCAGAATGACGCCAACACGTGCACGTACGACAGCAGCCATCCCTGCTCGGCGTTGCCGTGTCTGTGTGAACCTTGCCCCCCCCGGCTTTCTCAAGCTCTCGCCCCGTTCTACGCTCCGACGCCATTGCCTCTGAGCCGCGCCTCGCACTGCTGGGTCCGGATTGCGCCCGGGCTGCAAGCTCAAGGTTACGGCGGCAGCTCACAATTGAAATGCGCGTTCCTCAGGCGACCGCTGCAGGGGACGGTGGGCGGTTCAGGGTGGACCAGGCATTGGACGGGTGGGAAGCGGAGTCGCGGGCGCTCGCCGTAACGCAGCGTGAAAGTGTGCCACCATGTGCGTCCAGATGCGCTCGAACGCCTCCGCTCGTAACAGCCCTGCCTCCTTCATGACCTCCTCAGACGCGGTCTTGAACGCCTACCACAGCGCTTCCCACCCGCGGAAACCCCTTTTGCCACGCCACCATCGGGAAATTCGCCCTTCCAAGCAAACATGAACGCAGCGCCTCCTACCGGGTTGAAGTAGAACTCCATTAAGCCCTGCACTGGCATGTACATGGGCCACATACAGATGGGGTTGATTTCCACGTCCTTCCCATTCAGCCTGTGCCGTAGGCCGCCGCAACCGCCGCAACCCCCCCGCCCCCGGCCTCAGCACGATCCAGGCTCTGCTGCCAACAGGACCGCCTGAAGCTCTCGCCTCCCTGCGGCGACTCGCACAGAGCGCTTGATTTCAAATCAAAGGTGTCGCCCAACCAAAACGCCGCTGCATGCAGTGCAAGGAGTGCTGTCCGCCACTCCCTGGATGAGCTCCCTGCCGCTTCGAATTGATGCGACCGGGGCGGTTGCAGAGTCGAGGTGCCAGGCCTTCGGGAAGGGAGCTGCGCCCTCCCCTGGCGCGCCGCAGGTGCACGGTGGGCCGCACCAGGCTTCTGCGTTTAGCTTTTTTTCGAAATGTACAGTTCAATGCTGGGCAAGGACGGGTATGGTTGCAGGTCGAGCGGCAGGAGGAGACGCTTCAGGGGCGGTTGGGAAGGGGCGCAAGGCGCAAGGTACGGAACATACGTCGGTTTGTGGATAGCCGAGGGCCCTTGGAGCCTCATGACGTGCAGAATCTCCAGCATGATCATCCGGTCCCTGCCGGCCGGCCTCCTTCCCGCGCTTAGCCGCACCGGTGCGCAAACTCCGCGACCGCACGATCGTGTGTGACAGGCGCAGAAGACGGTGCCACCATCACCAGGGTGCTCCTGTGGCCTCTCAGGCGCCATGGCCGAATCAGGAGCAGGAATGCGAGCTTGTCATCGATCATCATATTTGTTCAAACCCACGAGGCAGCGCGGTACAAACAATATAATTGTGAGTTGAGATCGCGAGCCCTGGCCAGGTCTCTGCCTCAGCTGCGTGCCTGGAGAGGCGGCTCTGAGGGAACTCTGGCTCTGGGCGCGCCATCCGCCACGTCGCCCCGGAGCGCACCTGGCGTTGTTCAGCTGCAGTTTGTAGTATCCTGCCTTCACCGTGCGCATGCCCGAGGGGAACTTGGCGGCGGGGGGGGGCTTGTCTGGCTGCAGCATCCTCCTCCCGGGGCAACCCCGCCTGCCCCTCTTGAATGCCCGGGCTTCCTGAATTCCTGCAGCGCGGAGCGTCTGATCGCGCGCCGCCCTTGCAGATTACAGCGAAGGCGGAGGAAGACCGCGACCGAGCGCATCTGCTGCATCCGCGCCGCGTCGCGCTGCGGGCGCATCTGATTTGCAAGTGACACGGGTGGGAGGCCATCCACAACATGCGGATCGGGGCCTTAGTGCAGGAAGGCACATGCATGCCCTGAGTAGACTGAGCAGTCTCAGCCCCCCCCGGACGTGAGCGAGGCGTCGCAGCGAGTACACTGGAAGCGCAATCGCGCTGGCTCTGAGCTCTCAGAGGGGCGGAGATGCCATAGCGGGGCTATATATAGAAACAGTCTAGATATTTGTCACAGTATGAGCCTATGCAGTATGAGCATATGCGTGTTTGTACGCCGTACAAGCGCGCCATTGGGCGCGCTTGGACTAGTATCAGCGCGCATATGCGTGCTGAAACACGCATACGCGTGCGGCGCGCTCATACCGTAATATATATAATATCTTCAGGACGTGTGTGGATGTGTAGATGGTATATACTGTCTGCTAAAGGAAATCCGCTCAAGATGCTCAAGAGGTGAGGAGGCGCACAGCGACTAGAATGCGGCGCTGCTTCTTCCCGCCAGCTCCCTCCTTAGGAGCACGCCAGTCTCCCCGAAAGAGCGGCTCCGCCATGTTGCAATCCCAAATCTCCACCTGAGAAACCCGCGTTGCACATATCTGACATGCTGCAACTTTGATGACGGAGCTTCGCCACGCCGTGCAGGGACAGCAGAAGACACGCGAACGCACCAAATGGTCAGTCGTGCAGGTGAAGACTGGGAAGGCTCCTCAGGCCCGGACCAAAGCAAAAGCTCGCCAGCACTCCGGATCTGAAGGCAAAACTGTACTTCGTATGGAATCTCCAGGCCCAATTCGCGGGCTCTATTCTAACTGCCGCTGCCGTGCCTACTGAGGCGGCTCCAGTCTGTGCAATGCCGAGATTGATGCTTTGGATGGGCGCACTCCTCCAGCAGAGAACCTCCGGGCGACACTGGCACACTCGCGAGGATCCCGCTTCGGACGTCCAAGCCATGCGGCGGCAGTGAAGGCGGCATGCTGTGGTCACTGGCCGCGCTAGAGAATGAAGCAGGGAGCCCGGCTTCCTGTGGAAGGGGGCCACATTATGGACCCACGGGCAGTCGATGGGAGGGGTGTGCGGATGACGAGCAATATTCGGACCAAGGCCAGATCGACCCAGGTCACAGAAAAAAAGATGGCGGAGGAGGGCAGGGCCCCGACCGTGCCGAGACGTGCATTGCGTTCCAGGGCGCGCGCCACGTGGCATGCAGCGTGGAAGGTGAGGGGGTTGTGCAGGAGCGTCAGGCGGGTGAGGCACGGCGTCGTTGCCAGGCCCTCCGCCAGGTGCTGACAGGCCTCATCCGTGATGCCCGTGTTGCGCAAGTTTATGTCTGTCAGCACTCTGTTCTGCCCAAGGAAGCCCCCTGTGCTCAGCCCGGCCCACCCTTCCACCGAACCTTCAGCCCGCACCTTAAGCTTTGCGCCCTCCCACGGAGCTCTCCGTGGCGTTCCCATGGACAGGCTTTGCCGTCAAACAGGCAATCCCATGAAGAAGCTTCACCGAGCGCCTATGGAGCTATTGGAGCCACATCAAATCGACCAGCAGCGCCCGCCTCTCGAATCCGACGGGATCGCCTATGTTAGATGTGGAGGGAGGGACACCGACTCTTTGCCGTGCCATCAGCTGAGATAGTGCTTCGCCGTGTTGACAGCTGAGAGAGCTGAAGTGGTTCCCAAAATGTTGCCCGGGAGCGAACGGAAAACAGGGAGTATTCTGCGCCAGCTTCCCACCATTCTACAAAACACTGTCGCAAGAGTCCAGCGAGGGGCCTCTGAGAGTGCCACGTCAGCGAGGGGCCTCTGAGAGTGCCACGTCAGCGAGGGGCCTCTGAGAGTGCCACGTCAGCGAGCTCTTACCGAGAACCCTCCCGAGGGCCGCACTCCCGTCGTTGTTACTTCCCACCAGAGTGGAGTTGCTCACGTCAAGCCGTGTCAGCGTCTGCCGCATCCGCCCCGGGACCCCGCACGGTCCCACCCGCAGTCACTGCTTGAGCTCACGACTCACCACCGCGTGAACTGCGACGGCCTCTCAAACGAGCGTGCCTGTGGCAGCAGCCTGGAGCCTCCAGGTGCAAGCTCTGAGCGCATGCGGCCGCCTCCACCCACGACCAGGCGCCCGGCTGGCCGCACGCTCGGGTGTTCAAGTATGGGGCAGCACCAGTGGTCTGCTGCGCAGGGCCGAATGTCAAGACCAAATGTTGATGGCGATTCCAGTGATGGCGGTGAACTTGCGATTCCATTACAATGCGGACGCTGGCTGTGGACACAGACACCCGGGGCCGCCCTGCTGCGGTGTGCAGCGCCCCCTATTTGCCTGGTGGGCGCTGCGCGCACCGAGTTGTCGTGCTCGACCATCTCCCGGAATATTGAGGCGAGGCCGTGGCACCCCAGGCTGTTCCCGCCGCACTCGAGCTGCTCCAAGGTGATGTTCTTCGCCACCACACGCGCGAGCGTCTCGAATCCCTCCAAACCGAAGCTGCCCTCGCCCGACCCTCACCTCGGATCATCCGCATGCGCCTGGCGCGTGCTTGGGGCGCCAGCCAGGGCCCGACATGCACCTTGGGGCGCCATTCCGTAAGGTGCCAAGTTGAACGCAGCACGTCGGCACATGCCCAAGCCACGAAGGCTAGACCCAGGTTTTGAGGGTTCGGGAATGGAGGGCGGCTGCGGGAACGAACGCGCAGTTGGAGATATTGAGACTCGTGACCTGCTCGTTCTTCTCCAGCCCCTCGCTGAGCAGCTTGATGCCCGCATCCTGGCACCTCCACCAGAGAAACCCTCCTCTCACCTCCACCAGAGGATCTCTCCTCTCACCTCCCCCAAAGGGACCCTCCTCTCACCCCCGCCAGAGGGACCCTCCTATCACGGGATTACCCTCGCTTGTGCACGAGGGACGGTCGCACAACGCTCGCCGCCTCCTGTCCGCACTGCGCTGATCACCGGGGCAGACAGCGTCAAGAAGCCAAGGCCCTCGCTGCGTGTCGGCGCAAGGCCGCATTGGCGCGCACCCGGAAGTCATTTCCGTGGAGGTTGAGGGAGCGCAGGCAGTGCCGCTCGGCGATCCTGGAGGTCTTCTCCCACCCGGTGCCTCGCTCTTGCAGCAGCAGCACCAAGCTGCCAGCACTCGCCCCCCATTCCCCAGCCAGGCTCAGCGCGGGGCCCACGAGGGCCCCCTCGCGGAGCGCCAGCCTCGCGCGCCAGCCTCCGTGAGGCCAAAACAACACGCTGCTTCCCCATCACGCAAGACGCGTCTTCATGAAGGCCTTTTGCTCTTGGTTCCAAAGGACTAGGGCAACCGACTACTTGCAGGGCGCACGCGGCATTCCACGAGCCAATCACCGCACTGCCCGGCACGGGGGACGCGCCTGGGGATGTCCTTGGCTGTGAGCCGGCAGTTGCTAAGGTCCAGGCGGCTGAGAGAGGCGCCGCGCACGCTTCCTGGAAGCTGTGAGAAGATGGTCTTGGCGTTCAGCTGCGCGCTCCACCAATGGGGAAGCTCTCAGCTCCACAAGCACCTCCGTGCAGACGCCGAGGCGGCCAAACCCTAATTGTAACACAAACACTGCACCAGCCGGGGCCCAGGCGCACAGATACTCTCTGCGCAGCCTGTTGCGCGCTCCACGCCCGACGCGGGTCGCGGTCTGTTTACTTTGACGCGAGCGTGGTGTGAGCGCTGTGAGCTAGCCGGGCGCAAGTCTGAAGATGGGACACAGCGGAGGGACGCTTCGGAGCAATCAGCGGAGCTCATCGACGGATGCAGCAGCACGCTTGCGGAGATTGTCACTTAAGTGCTTCTCTGATGAAGTCACAATCTGGATCCCATGACAAGGTGCTATCAACGGACACCACGAGATCCCGCGGAGATATCAACAGACACCACGAGATCCCACGGAGATATCAACAGACACCACGAGATATCGCAGTGACATCAACGAACAGTATCCTAAAATCGGAGGCCAATGTGTGATTGTGTGGAAGAAGGTCAGGCGGGCAGCCTTGAGGTCGTTGTGGTGTCGGCTGGCTCACCTTGTCCTGAAATATCAACCCGGTCGCCAACGCCTGCTCCAGCACCTCGGGAATGTAGCGAGCGTGGTTCAGATGCGCGTTGACAAATTGCACTGACAGCACAAGCTGGCCATCCTGCACGCCAGCCGCCCGTATCCCCCTTGAGCCTTGAACATCCGATGCCATCCCTTGAGCCTTGCCGAGGGTGCCCGCGGAAAGGCCGCCAAGTCCAAGCGAATCCGTCTCCACTAGGCCTGGTCCAAGATGATCTCGGGCGCAGGCTGGAAGCTCGAGGCTCAGCCGGGGACCGACGCAAGCGTGGGCTGAAAGTTTTGGCCTCTCACGGGATGAGCAAGGGTGCAAGATGGAACTTCGTTTCAGTTCATCACAGGGGTATGGGGGTGCGCATCGGAGCTCCGCGGGGTCGCTCGGAGGGTCGGAGTTGCACTCAATCCTGCAGATGCGGTCAGGGGGCCAGAAAAGCAGCTGTGCTCTTAATGGTAAGTTACGCAACCTCGTACCATATCTGCTGATGCAGGCGTTACGCAACAGCGCCCAATAGGGTGTTAACCTACAGCACGCAGTAGGGCGCTAACCTACAGCGCGCAATAGAGTATTAACCTACAGCACGCAGTAGGGCGCTAACCTACAGCGCGCAATAGGGTGTTAACCTACAGCGCGCAGTAGGGCGCTGACCTACAGCGCGCAATAGGGTGTTAACCTACAGCGCGCAGTAGGGCGCTAACCTACAGCGCGCATTAGGGTGTTAACCTACTGCACGCAACACCTTCCTGCGCCCTATCCGCTTCAACAGTGGCGGGCGAGCCATGACCTTGACGTGCTGCCCCATGGCTGCTAGAGTGCCGTCTTTATCAAACTGCCTCTCCTCGTCCGCGGCATGCTGCTTATACTCCTGTCATTAAGCCACAGCCATCCTCCCGGTGCTCGGCTTTGCCCTGACCGACCTGCCTCTAAGCCCCTCCTGGCTTCAACCAAGCCTGGCGCATCTGCTTCTTCTGAGAGACCCGACGGCCGCCGCACCCCTGCCCATCATATCTCGCCCATCCAACCCCTGGGCTCCGGACAACCGCGGGCGCCATCATACACGCGGCAGCCGGGAGAGTGCACCTCGATGGTGGGGTCCTTAGCACGGATCAGGTTGCCAAGGTCGAGTTCCTCATGGAGGTCCATCAACGCGGCTAGCTCCTGTGGTCAGCACACATCCTCGCTCAGCCTGTGGAACATAAATGGAGTGCAGACATGGGAATGCGGCAAGGGCAGGCACGGGGTGAAAGCCAGGGCAAGCAGGGGGTGAGAGCAGAGTGAGGCAGGGGATGAGGGCATTGGCAGGTGAGGGGTGAGGGCAGGGGCAGGCAAGGGGTGAAGGAAGAGGCAGGAAGGGGGCGCTAGGCGGCGCCGGGAGGCGGGCGCGGCGATGGCCCCACCTTGTTGCGCTCCTTTGTGTGCACGTGGAATGCGTCGCTTCGCTGGTGCTCCGTGCACCACCGCTTCTCCAGTTCCACAGCGTACCTCTCCGGCACCAGCTGCATGATGCCCCAGACCCAAATCATTACCCCATACACGTGGCGTGTGGATGCGCGGCACGCCATGAGCCATAGCCAGGCCGCGTGGAGGTATGGAGGGCCGCACAGCTCCGTCTGTTGGGGGATGGCGGTTGTTTGCGGGAGAATAGCAACACAAGAGGGCCTCGGCACCCGCGTATACGCCCGACCGGGAGGAGAGCATGGGGCTGGGGAGGCTGCATCGAAGCCCTGCAGCGCACTGCATCGACAGCGGACACTGAGGGGCCCGTGAGGGGCGGCGGGCTGGTCGGAGGTGGCACAAGGCAGCAGCGAGAACAGCTGTCTGACGAGACCATGGCGAAACAAACGTCTCGCTGGACAGGGTGTACGCTAGAATGAGTGCATTGCTGGAGGATGGCACACGTCGACGTCAAGACAGGCACGGGGTGGCGGGAAATGAGAATGGCGAAGCGACCTGAGGTTCTGGGGGCAAAACCCGGTTGCTTAGCTGCTGCACCCGACTCTGCATCAAGTCCCCCTCCCCCCGCCTTTTGGTGCTGAGGTTCTGGGGGCAAAACCCGGTTGCTTAGCTGCTGCACCGACTCTGCATCAGGCCCCCTACCCCCCGATTTTGGTGCTCCGCCATCTCCTAGTACCGCATTCGCCACACTCCGGTGGTGCAGTGCGAGAGGCGAGTGCGGTGTCGACCTGAGGCACTGCGGCGCCGGCACCACCAATCGCAGGCCACATGCCATTCCGGAGCGTCCCCCTCCGCAAGCGTATCCATCGAATATGCAGGATTCGCGAGGGCGGGGACGTTAGGGACGCCTCGGGCTGGAGGTGCTGCGCAGCACCTGGATCTCGGTGAGTGGATCTGCGGTACCCACTTCTCGCAGCCATTGACTCGGGCTCTGCGGCACTGGGTAGATCTCGTGCAGCCTGCGGCGCGCACCCCGCTTTCAGGATAAGTAACCGATTCCCCATGGATTCGCGCCACTGCTGAAGACCTCAGGGGGGGGGTGTAGAAATGGGTGTCATGGCGGCTGCCAGTCTATGAGTCCACACTCCCCGATGTAGGGGGCACAGCTTTATCTGGCAGCGCGACACTGCGAGGCGCTCGGTCGCCTCTGCTATTCCTATTGGTGCCGTCGCGCGTCTCAGTGCCTCTGCTGGTAGAGCCGCAACTGTGGCAGACGGGATAGAGCCAGGGTGAGAAGCAGCTCTGACCAATCCGGCGGCGCTTGGCGGCCCTCAACGATGCGACACAGTCAGACCCGCGGGTCTCCAACAAGCACCCACCGTTGTACATGGAACAGCTGTGCCAGATACCGGAGGCGTCTGGGAAGGAGTTTGCATAGGTAGAAAGAGTGCGGAGACTGAGTATGGCATTGGAGAGGTAGCCAATCGCAGACCTGCAAGCGGCCGTGTTTGACCATGCTTGGAGAGGTAGCCAATCGCAGACCTGCAAGCGGCCGTGTTTGACCATGCTTGGAGAGGTAGCCAATCGCAGACCTGCAAGCGGCCGTGTTTGACCATGCTGTTTGCGGCTACACATGCGAGCGACACGAGGTGAGCACCCTCCACAGAGAAATCAATCAGGGTGCACAGAGAGCCAATGAGGGGCGCCCACCTCGGCGAGTAGGGGTCCCATTGCTCAGAATGCTCGCTGTCGAGATCCGCCACTGGAATCTGCTCCCAGACGCGAAGCTTCACCTGCTCCAAGCCCCCTCGAGGCTCACCTCAGCGAGACTCGGTCCACAAATCCTGCAACACCCGGCTTGTCCGCGCCTCCCACCAAACCCTCCGACAGGCTGCTCTCGATGCCTTCGCTGCCAGCGGCTTCCGTGAAGGCGGCGGGCACATGCACACTTCTTCGGTAAGCGTGGTAGGGCCAGGCACCTCTGCAGCCTCATCTTCCTGGACCACCGTCTCCGGACGGCGTTGGATCTTCCGCTTGACTAGCATCTGCCTCTCGCCCCGCCAAAACAGCCTCCCTTCCGCATCATCCCACCACCTCGCGTCGCGCCGTGACCCCGGAGATTCCCTTTTAAGATCCAGCATCTTCCAGCGCCCGGGCCGACGAGGACACCAGGAGCGGAGTGGCTCCACGTCGCCCTCATTCTCGGGGACGGCTGGAACGCATCAGTGCGATGAGAAGAGGCCCTGGGCCCTGGGACCTCGACTAGCTCCCGCAGCACCGAAATCAAGTACAGCCGCCGGATCCGCCATCACAAGAGCGACTCTGCCCGGCTGTGAGCCACACAGCAAGGCTCCTCGAGGAGGCTGTGTGGAGAGCAGAGAGCACGCACCTTCACGATGTCTCTGGCGGAGTTCTTCGGTGCGTAATCGCGCGTGGGCGCGGAGCCGGGGGTTCGTGGCGTGCGCGGGGGCAAGGGATCGCCTAGCCGTGGAGTGTGCACCTCCAAGACACCGAGAGACTCCCTGTGCATTCAGACAAAAACCGCCCCCCTCGGGCAATGTCCTGGAGCCCACTCAAACACCAGCTCGGTGGTCCACGGCCTGGCAGGCATCCTCATAGAAGCATCCTTCACATATGTGAGAAGATGTGCGCCCAGCGTCCAACAGATACTGCGCACGAAAGCCGACTGTATCTGCAGGTGCCCGATACAGCACTGTACCCGCCTTGGCGTGTGTGTCTGAGCCGTGCCTTGCGCTGACTTCCTGAGCAGTGGTCACCTTAGGTATGTCCGCTTGGGGAGTAGGGAGTTGCTCTATGTACCTAAGCTGAAATCGGAATCTTGACAGGAACTACGTAAAGACTTCTGTCTGGACCTGTAGAGCTTAGTGAAGGTTGAGACTCCGCCCCATTGAGCTCTCGCGCTGCACCAGTGTGTGCGTGCTTATCCTTGGACCGACTCTTTTGGCACACCGTAGCCGCAGAAGACCGGCTGCGCTATGTACCGATGCCGGGGATCAAAGGATTCAGCACACACTTCGGGACACTCATCCCATGTGTGTGTACTTATCCTTGTACCAACTCCTTTGGCACCCCGAAGCCGCAGAAGACCGGCTGCACTATGTACCCACGCCGGGGATCAAAGGATTCAGTACACACTTCGGGACACTTATCCGGATTCTCCGGAGCTCACTCGTGAAGAATGGGACCCCCTAAGCCTCACTGAGCCACCCAAGCCCATCTGCATCCACAACGCCAGCGCACTGCTGGCTTGTGCCTGAAGCCGGCTCATCCCTGCCCCCCGAGCTGCGCGAGCCATATCTCCACCACCAAGCCCACGCGCAAGACCACCCCTCTGCTCCCTGAGCCTCACTGGGCCACCCGAGCCCCTCTGCGGATGTCCTGCCGGCGCACTGCTGCTGTGTCTCTGGAGCCGGCTCACCTCCGCCAATCGAGCCACCCCTCCACCACCAAGCCCACATCCCACATCACCTCGCTGCGCCCTACAGCCTGATCTCAAGAGAGCTTGCCCACCCACGCCACGGCCAGAATGCCCAAGCACTGTCCCAAGGGGCTGAGAATGATAAACTGGGTTGCCCTTATCCAAACTTGCGCATCCGCCACCGACATGCGCCTGTAGCCCTCTACCCCCAGCACCAACTCCCCGTGACTGGAGCCCTTGCGCTGATTGCCTTGCGAGGTGGCCGCGAACTTGAGCAATGCGCTCCACACTTGCGCTGTAACTGTCACGCCGCACTGCACTGTTCCTACTTGGGGTCCCATCCCCACAGTTGCCTGTGTGTCCCAAGCCCTCCCGGTGGCCGATAGTTCACCACTACACCCGTGTGTGTGTGTGCTACACTGAGATTGAAGGCTGCATTTGCCTAGAAGCCGTGACACGACCCAGCCACTTCCACGTTCCCTGGTCTACCCGTGCCCGGTCTCGGGTCACCAGCCTACCCAAGCCGCGTGCAGCCGCCCCCTCTGCGAGCCTCTCCTGAGACGCCCTGCCTTGCTTGGGATCCTGCTCCGTCTTTCCCGCGCCCAGATCCCGCACTTTGAGCTCAGCGACGTCGCATGAATGGGGCCATCTGCCTCTGACGAGATGCCCGGGACGCTCAGGCGACAGGTCGAGGCCGTTTGGCTGGCCCAGCTTGCGCCCGCGGAGACCCCCTCAAAGATGGGCATCCACAACGCCGAGTCGCCATGCCCACTGAAATCCCGCCAGAAGTTCTCAGCACTCTCCAGGCGATGCCATGCAATCGTTCCCACCTCGCCCACCCATTCCGAGTCCCGAGGGTCCTTCGGAATCCTTTGGCCCCATCGGCACCATACATCCACAGAGAAGCTACTCGACTGCATTGTGTACCTATGCCGGATTCAGCACACACTTTGGGACAATTACAGGGATCCTCCAGAGCGGGCGAGCGCGTGCTCATCCTTGATGCGGAGAGCATGTGCGTTTGAATCGACATAAGCGCATGTTTTTGCTGGTATGCCATTCTGATTGGAGGAGCTGGTGGTGGAACCATCAACTGGCCATAAAGCTGCTAACCGCCGCAAAGCTGTCTGACCTGACGAGTCTCCAGCACGGGGGGGATGCCCGAATCCTGTGTCCTGCTTACCGGTGCGTCTGGGCACGCATGTCCATGGCGGTGCGGACCGCCGGGCTCTTGATTCCCTGAGTGTTCAGCTTCGGCAGCGTGTCATCGGACTCCCAGCGCTCCTGTGGGCCGCCTCCACCGCCCCCATTACACATCTACCGGCCAGCTGTCTCACTTCTGTATGAAGTGGGCTGGTGCGGGCCCGGGGGGCACTCAGCGTTGATTGCCCGCGGGCTGTGGCATAACTGAGACAGCGTTCGGAGCTCTGTCAGGACTGTGCGGAGGGTTGTGTGCCATGCAACCAGCTTTGTCACAAACGGGCCTTCCAAACCCGCCGGCACTGGCGCGAAGGTAGCGCCAATTGAAGCGTATGTTCTGAGCAAATCTACGGATGCCAAAAGCCGTCACCCCGATTCCCAGCAAGTGCACAGTCCGCGCATTGTGATGAATGTCACTGTGATATCACTGTAGTGCCCTCGGAGCCCCGTCTCGTCTCGCCGCCATTTGCCACCCCCAGCCATCGTCCATTATGCATTTCTGCCGCCGGAAAGACATGGCGAATGGTCCAGCCAACACTTCCCAGAGGGGTCGAGGTCCAGCCACGAACATTAGAAGCAAGTCGGAATCAAAATCGAATGAGGAAGGTGCTTAGCACCTGCACATTGCGGTGGATGGGATCCGGGGTGTCCCAGTGTGCCGCCATCTGCACCCTCGATAGGTTCAACGCCGGTACTCTGCACCCCACGCCGACAACTCAGCAACCACCAATCACGAGGGCTGGATTGAGGAGTGCCGTACTGGCCTGGATGGAGAAGCGACGAAAGGGGCCTGGACTAAGTGCCAGAACAGCGAGATCATGAAGCAGCCAACAGAGTTTGACTGCCACGCACCATAACGGGCTCGATCAAGGAGCGCCAAAGGGGGCTGACATGGCTGATGCAGCGCCTGATCTGCCCACATTAGCAGCACCCGATTTGCCCAGGAGGGGCCAAGCACAAGAATGGGTGAATGCACGGTAACGAAACAGGGAATGGGTGTTACGTTCGATGGAACTCTTCAGTGGCGGGTTGAGGGGTTTGCGGCCAGCGCTCCTCGTTCTCCGGCCCTAGCGCGGTGTCGAATGCACCGTCTAGCTCTGCGATTGGGACAGGCAATGGTAGGCACTCTCAGACATCCTCAGTTTCCACTGCATCACCATCCAGTGCCACAACAGGGGAGGCTGCCGAGCCTCCAGCCATGGGGACGGAGAGACACCGGCCAGGCAATCAAAGGAAGACCAGCCACAAGGCAGGCAGTTTGCCCCCCGGGGGATGACCACCCGACGGCCCGGGCACCGCGGTCCATCTCGCAAATCCCCGAGGGGCTGCAGCGCCTCCTGGTTGGTGCGGGACAAGGAGGACAGCGCTTCAGGCGACACTGGAATGTCAGGCAGGTGACGCAGCATTCTGGCAGGCAGGTCACCGACAATCAAAATCTACGAGGTGGTAAACCTTCAAGGTGGGGCTGTTGCAAGACACCTCACCAAGCTGTTGCAACGCTCTCGACGGAGCTTGCCGTCACTGCCGCACTGCTTTAGTTGCGGGCGAACCTTTGGGAATATTGGGGTTCGGCGCTGTGCACGGTCTGGACGCCGATTGATAATAGTTGGAATGAACTGACGGAAACCAAAACCCAGAGGTGCACCCGCCTCAGCTCCACAGCCACGGGCATGGCTCAGATAGTGCCGCGCGCGTCTCAGATAGTGCCGTGCGCGTCTCAGATAGCGCCGCGCGCGTCTCAGATAGCACCGCGCGCGCATGGCCCCATCAGCTGTGTGGAACACCCCAGTGCCAAGAGCTTCCCGCCCGATTTGAATTTCCTGTACCCACAATTCGAGAGCAGCGATGATCGCGTAACGAGCACGGAAGCAGCGGCCTTGCCGATGGGGGAGTCACGGGGAGGCGAGTGCGCCGTCCCTCAGGGCAGGTCACAACAGGTGGCATCGCAAAAGAACGGGCCGGCACCTGCGCCTGCATCCACCATGCTGCCCCCGAGTTGCCTCCACACTCGCGGCGAAGGGGTATTAGACTGCGGCGAGGTGACCACGAACATGTCCGGCACGGGCGACGGAAACAAAGTGTTGGGGGTCCCCTTGGTGGTGGGCCTCTCCATGTGCCGCGGACTCAACCGGGGAGACCGAGGCGAGGGCACCAAAGGCCCCCCTTGGCGAGTGGACGAGGGCAGAACCACCGGGACGGGTCTTCCCCTGGCTCGACTCCCATCCCGCGACGTCAGACACCACAGAACGACGCTAGACGTCTCCGGCGCAAAAGGCATAAGCGCGGGCCACGTGGCATCGCTCTATGCTGTCTGTGAGCTCCTGTGCCACCTTGGACGTGCTTCAGATGTTCAGAAAACCGGCGACGTATGCTCGGCCGGTACCACGTGCCGCAGCGGGTTGCAGTCCCATCTGCCTAGTCAGTGCCACGTGCTGCACCTGCTGCACTGGGTGACAATGCCATCTACTGGATACGAGCTTCGCTGGCCATACGAGGCAACCCTGACACCTGCTCGGGCGGTGCAACGTGGCAGCGACGATGAGGGATCAACAGCTGGACGAGCGCACCCTCAGGCCCCCCTCCGGCCACCGTCAGGCCCCCTGTTGACATAAAACGAGGGTTCGCATCATCACCTGTTGGAATCGGTGCTCGGCGGGGAGGGGGCATAGGCTGAGCGTGGGCTCTGTGCTAAGCCGTCCACGTGGCAGATGCGCGGCGAGGAGGGCAAGACCGCGGGCTCAGGTACTCCCACGCGAACGCGCTCCGGGCCAGCGCGCTGCTTTCGCGGCCGCTGCGGCGCCAAGCGCTTAAGGTCGTATTGTGGCACCGGCGCGCCCTGCGAAAGCCGATGTGCCTGCCGAGTGCACACGATGGCATAAGCCCTTCTCACGCGCTTTTGCGACATCACAGGGCGAAGAAAACTGCGGTTCGACCGAGAGTTGAGAGCACTGCTCGACTTCTGTGGTGTGTGCACCCGCGGCATCCTAGAATTAGGAAAGGAAAGGAGACATTTCTTGAGGCTGAACCCTCGTTGTATGAAAAGCATATGTGACTGCAAGCGATGCGCTGGAGCGCTAGGAGAAGCTGAAATATGTACAAGTGCGGGAGAGCCGCGCGGCTCCTGGCGCGCAAAGGCAAAGCAAGTATGGCCCGGCTGCGCAGGCGACTTCGTTAGGCAGGTAAATATCGAGCGCGCTAGCTACCTTTGAAGGAGACGACCGAGAGGCCGTCGATGCAGAGGAGCTCTCTGAGGCAGTTTGCGTTTTACTGTAGACCTTCGCTCGCAGCAACTGCACCTGGAGCGTTTCTTGAGTGTATCCGCTGCAAGCGATATGCGCATGCCCCGCAGAAAGTCAAAGTCGAAGCGATTCTTACTCCGTTATCTGCAGGTTGACTTGTAAAATGAAACATCGTGAAGCAATTTTACTGCCCACTCCCTTGGCAATTTCTTGGGAAACCAAACAAACCGGGAGCGGCGAAATCAGCTGGACAATGCCCAGCAATGCAAAACACTGCAACGCACAGGGCGTCGAGAAGATGCGTAAGGAAGAAGTACATGTCTGCGGCGTGCGTCAAACAGCAGGGCGTGTCAAAGAGCATGTTGGCATTGGCAGTCACATAGAGCCAGGCAAAGTGCAGGTGTACACAGAAGTCGGCCGAATAATAACGCTGACCGCTCAACAAGGTGTTACAACTCGCACGCCAGGGTCCCCCACCTTGAGCCAGTCAAGCCCATCCCTGGCGACAAGCGGCCCTGCGGCGCGTCTTCGCCTCCAGGAGCTCTGGTATGCATTGCTGTCATACGGCTCGTTAAGAGTCAAGTCGTCTTGACGTCATAGCGGAAATTGACCACACCTCCGAGAAGGATTTATTCACCTATCAAATGCGCCTAAATACTCCGAGAGCCTCTTCGCGCGCCCCGTCACCAGCGTTTCCCGGAGACTTGCAAACCGCGCTTCGCTTTGATACATTACAACTTCACGAGATGTATAAGTATTTGAGATACCATTAAGTCGAAATGCGACCTTTACTGTCATATCGCAAGGCGTGAAATAGAGTCTTTCGGCAATCGAAATGTGCAAACTTATTCAACTTGATTTGAGCAGCAAGTTTCTCATGCAGACATAATACAGTCTGAATGGGGCTCTTCAAGGTTACATCACGCTCTCCTTCGCAGCTCTTGCTTCCAGTTTCCGCAGAACTAGTTACCACACAGCCCGCTCATGCGTGTGGTTGCTCCAATTGAAATTGGAATGTGAATAGTGGTAATAATTGAATTTCGTTGTGAGCAGCCCGCAAATGGCTGGTCTTGACATCTTGGCTCCTCGTCCTAAAGTCTTGATGGTGAGCCTTCAGCCGAGCCCTTCAGCCAAGTATCACGTCATCGTCAGACGAGAGAGGAACAGGAAGCTTGTTTCAACTAAAGATAAAAGAACTATGAACTTTCATGTTTCTTGTTTGGCCTTCCGTTCGCTTGGCTTGGCGTTGGGGGCGGGGGTCGGAGAGAAAAAGTGCATGTAACGTTGTGCTCGTCACAGATAAACAGATAGATAAGAGATGTAAACACTCAGGGTGAGGGCCGCGGCTGGGCCGTCTGGACCAGTGCTGTGGGGTTATATAACCCTTGGGGTTATATAACCCCGATATAAGTGGGTTATAGTTATATAACTATAACCCTGCCGAAAGGCCCCAAAATGGGGTTATACTTATATAACTATAACCCCCGATATAACCGATAATCGGGGGTTATGTCGGGGGTTATATCGGGGGTTATATCGGGGGTTATATCGTCCCCCTTGCATTTGCCTTGGAAGAGATAGCCAAATTTCAGAAACTGAAGATCTCACAGGCAAGGGATAAGGAATTTTCTGTTTTGGATTGGTGGGCACAGTGTGGAGGGCAATTTCCTAGCTTAAGAATGTTGGCTCAAATTATATTTTCCATCCCTGGGTCGGAAATTGAGAACGAGCGTATTTTTAGCATCGCTGGCTGCGTTGCAAGCATCAAGAGGAACTCTATGCTGTCAGAAAATCTCGATATGATAGTTCACATCAATCAGAATCACCCAAATGATCCATTAATAGGAATGCAAACAACGAAGGGCAGAGTGGATTCTCTCAAGGAGGTTGAAGTGGCTGAGGAGGATATGGCTGACCACTTTGAAGATCTCTTAATCGAAAACGAGATGGTAGACTCTCAGATGGCGGAGACCTTTGAGGAATGACTGCATACGATTGGCTGCTTTTCTTACCCTTTCTTTTATATGGTGCTTGATATTGTTTTTCTTACGTGGTTTTTATATGGTGCTTAATTTTTACGAGTGGTTTCAGAATTAGTTACAAGCAAGTTTAGTTGTCGGTATATGGACGATTGCTTAGTTTTGTTATATGGATTTATTTGATTTTATAGTATGCCATGCATATGTCACCATGCTATAACGTGTACCTTGTTGCATCGCTGCAATCACTTTGTTGTGCATAACAAAGCATAACTAAATTTTCGAGAAAACAACCCAAATTCAAGAAAAACCCTGATATAATTACATTATTCAAGGGTTATATAAGGTTATATAACCCTGATATAACCCTTATATCGGGGGTTATATATACTTATATAACCCCGATATAACCCTTATATCGGGGGTTATATAAGTGTATATAACCTTTGGGGGTTATATAAGCTAACCTATAACCTATAACCCTAGGGGGTTATATCGGGGGTTATATAACCCCCGATATAAGGGTTATATCGGGTCCCAAGGGGGGTTATATACACCTAAGGGTTATATCCCCAAAATCGATATAAGTCCACAGCACTGGTCTGGACTGGTCACCGGCGCTGCGCCGCACCGGTCGACTATGTCGACTACATTCGCATTCGACCACAGTGACATGACATGACATGACATGACATGACATGACATGACATGACATGATATGACATGATATGACATGACATGACATGACATGATATGACATGACATGACATGACATGACATGACATGACATGGCATGGCATGGCATGGCATGGCATGGCATGACATGGCATGACACAGCCTATAGCTATAGCTAGCTAGCTAGTCATAGTCAACAGGTCAACAGGTCAACAGGCTCGAGTCAACTAATCCCGTTGACCTGTTCGTTCGTTTTTTGAAATTTGAATTCAGATTTGTCCGTTCGACCTCAATCCTCATAGTTAAAACTAAATATTATTTTATAATGTGATATTTATGCATTCTGAATAATTTTTTTTGTGAACACTGTTCGAAATACACGGATGACACGTACCGATCGCGCGCGCGCGCGCACACGAGCTCTTTTCAAGCTGTCGCCCAAATGATGGGAGAATCTTCGGAATACAATGGGAGCAAGTTGTTCTCTTCCCACATTGTTTGCTTGTTTTCGCGTGCTATCTCAAAATGGTGGTTACAGCACTCCCTGATATGGATGCGCTGAGATCTCAGGGCTATATCTCCAGGGAGTGCTGTATCGACCAGAACCAGAACCAGAACCACCTCCGGAATCCAACCGACATTTGCTCGCCAAAGCTTCACTGCGCGTGTCGTAGGAGTTGCTCCGAGAGTTTTTATTTTTCTGAACTACATTCCTGTAAACATGGCGTCTTTCTCTGCACGACTTCGAGGAGGACCCCCGAAATCCTCGTACAAAAATCACAAGCTTGGGTACCAGAACGAACGAGGAAGAGCAAAGATCCGACCAGCACAAAAAAATGTCCCGAGTCTGTCCCGAAACGGTTTCCTCTTATTTAGTAAAGTGTTTAATCCAATGTTAGACCCGTTGGACATGGGAATACGGACTGAGAAAGCAAGCTGGGCCTTGGTTTCGACAACACATACAGGTGTGCTTCCGTATCCCGCCGGTATACCGCTACTCACGATTGAATGGCGTGATTCGCAGTCGTGAGCTTGCAGACATGGTTCACTCTGAGCTGATCTTGATCTCCTGCCTCGCCCCTCGTCACCCCACTCCCTCACGTGACGTATTCCATACCACGGTGACCGACCCGCGGGGTTTTCCGTGCGTTTACAGAGTGTGACACGGAACAAAACGAACCAAGATCTCACCCCGACAGAGTTTGGCTCGAGGAGTTTATCCTGGGTCTCGCTGCCTACTTGCCTTACGCCGCTTACGCCGTTTGCAACAAGACCCCGATTTCGGTGGCGCTGCGTTGCTCGTTAGTGGACCCGGCCTTAGCCACGGCCGCGGTCGGAAGTCGTTTACCTCCGGATCTCACGTGGATCGCCGATGGGACTGGAAGCCTCACATCCGCCATTTCGCTGGATCCGTACGCGAAGGGCAAGATGGGCACGTTCGCTGACGGAATCTCGGGGAGTATGATATATAGCAACGGCAAAAGAGCGGTGAAGCACTGTGCCCCTGGCTTGGAGGAGAAGCCAGCTGTCGTTGCTGCTCTTGCAGCCTTGGCGGTAGCGGGCCCACAGCTCGTCAAAGGGAAACTGTCTCCCGCGTCCCTTGTGGAATTCGCCTTAGGCGTTACAAGCTACTGTCTCTCGGAGGTCACCGCAAAGTTAATGGCTGAGCCCAGACACATACAACATATTACTAGCAAGTTCTGGGCCGCCCCCCTGCGCCGCGTGGAAAACTGGGGCCACAGGCAAATAGCGAGGCACGCCTTTGCCAGTCCTTCAAAGCCGAGGCACGCTTTGCAACGGGGACATAGATGAGGACAAACGTATAGATGGCCAGCCATGAAATGGCCACACATAGAAATAGCATAGATTAAAATAGCAGAGACATAACTTAGCAGAAATGTAGATAAAGCCAGTAAAGCCAAGAAATGTAAATACTGTAAATAAAGCAAAACATTGCTAGCAGATACGTATATATGTGAGGAAATCAAAGCAACACTGGAGGACTTAACCGTGAACACTTCTTTTGCCATCGAGCTGAGCTGAGCTGATTGAGGAGGTCACGATATATATACAATAGATATCAGCGCGACGCTTTTCCCGGCGTTGCAAGATAGTTGCAATGATGCATCATTCAAGAGCACCAAGCCCGCATCCACTTCCGGAGGCACTGAATTCCCATACACTGGGTTTCGCCTACACTGACTCAGCATGGACATTAGCAAGTTGTGCCTCTGCGAATAGCTCCCGAAGGTGGCACTGGGTGGGGGTTGCTTGGCGCATGTCTCTGCATTATAGTGTTCCAAGGCTCCGAGGAGGTTATCTCCATATTCTCGCACAACACGTTATAGGGAACCTTGTACACGTCCTCCACATCCGTCCACCCCCTCGCAATCCACCTGATGTGTCAGTTGAGAACATTTGCCCCTTACAAAATATTTCCATGGGCTGGCGGCTGAACGGCATCATGCTTCCCACCACCTCTCTCCTTCTCAGAACATAGTCCAGATCCAGCGCTCCCAAGCACAACTTCCGCACGATTCCTGTCGCTTGTATCTGTAGTGGTTGATGCGGCATTCATGCCTCTATACACTTGCCAGGGTGTTCCGTCAAGCGTGCCTGCATGGCAACCCTCCTAGATCGGCAACCAAAGAAGCTAGGAGATCCCACAGTGCGCTGGTGAATGTCCCTGAAAGTTTCCTTGGCGTGCCACAACTATACGAGCATCAGGACACAATATACGTCCAACTCTGCGCTATGCATCGGGCTCACCACAACAGTCGTCCTCATCGTACAAGATACCTTCCGGATAACTACAGGACACCTTCCCTACACCTCGCTGAACCACACTCGGCTGATTCCCCCAGCACCTTACTAAGACAGAAGATACTTTTCAATGTTTATGCCAATTCTCCGCACTAGTCCAGAGGCTCTGATCGAGTCGTTTTGTGTTTTCAATCGGAACCGATCCGTCCGGGCGGGGGATTCCGGCTTACGTACGGGGAGGGAGTGCCCTGACTACCAAATTCTACGAAATATTGCGCGATCGAGGATATTCAAATATGATAAATATACATTTCATGGGCATATTTTTTAATAATGCCACGGTCCACCACTAATTCGGAAAATGATGCCCCCCTCGTGAATGCGGCCTCAATGGCTCCATCTCTCTCTGTGGCATATCAGCGGTCATATTCTAATTGGATTCATAATTTCAGATGAAAATCAGATGGCCGACATGGATGTTTCCCCTTGCGCAATAGTATTCAAGTATATCTGACACCGATCGCGAGCGCGCTTGGGGTGAATAAATATAATCGATGGAAAATACACGACTTCCGGTATGTGGCTGAATGACAAGGCCGAGTAAGATGTGTCCTAGACGTATATATGAGTCACGAGGTGCTGAATTTTGCCTTTAGGAGGGATGATGCGGGTAATCAAGCAGATTGGGATGTCCATGTTGAGGATACGTTAAAGAAGCTGTCGATTTTTGAAAGCTGGAATATGAGGCGACAGATGTCGATTCTGTCCAGCCTGGGTACATATTGCAATGAATTTTCTGTGGCTACATGGTGCCAAGGAATCGGTCCAAGGATGAGCACACACACATAGAGGATGTGCTCGGAGAATATTTAGGGGATTTAGGGTAGGGCACATAATGTCCGTCACCGAGATTAGGTGGCTGAAAATCAAAAGCTTGGATCTCCAGTTACACACCAAAGTAAAAGTTCACATCCGAGGCTAGATGCTTTGTTTGCTCTTACTTCCGATTCCAAACATTTTTTGGATTTTTTTGAAGACGCTCTTTTTCTTCTTGGCGGGAGGATCATTTGGCATTTGATCCAACACTGGAAAGTGCGCTCTGTCGATGGCTTCCCCGTTGTTGCTGCTGGTGGTGGTGGTGTTGCTGGTGGTGGTGGTGGTGGTGTTGCACGTTTCCACAGGAGTGCTGCCCAGGACCGCCTGGATCCCTGTGGAGCTATCAAGAGACTTCTGGACTGAGATGCCCGGACTGAGATTGAGACTGCGTACCTCAGATTTCCCCGATTCTGTGTTGGTCGAGTCATCGGGCCGCCCACGTTGCGATGAGGCGGTTGCGCTTGTGCCATCTGATTCCTCAGCCACACTTGCAGCTCCACCAAACACCTGATATTTCAGGCCTCCACGCGCCCCTTTGAGCATCGAACTGCCAGCTTCGCTGTCTGCCAGATCTTTTGTCAGCTCTAGATCCTCCTGAGCAATCACATCATCTGCTATGCTTGATGTTGGAGTCTGTGAAATCACTGCCACATCAGCGTGTGAAGATGTGGTTGACGCTGCAGCCAGCGCAGGTGCCGCCACGTCAGCCTGCGCCGATGCGGTTGACGCTGCAGCCAGCGCAGGTTCCGCCACGTCAGCCTGCGCCGTTGCGGTGAACGCTGCAGCCAGCGCAGGTGCCGCCACGTCAGCCTGCGCAGATACGCTTGACGCTGCAGCCAGCGCAGGTGCCGCCACGTCAGCCTGCGCCGATGCGGTTGGCGCTGCAGCCAGCGCAGGTGCCGCCACGTCAGCCTGCGCAGATGCGGTTGACGCTGCAGCCAGCGCAGCTGCCGCCACGTCAGCCTGCGCAGATGTGGTTGGCGCTGGAGTCAGCGCAGGTGCCGCCATGTCAGCCTGCGCAGATGCGGTCGACGCTGGAGCCAGCACAGGCGCCGCCACGTCAGTCTGCGCGGTGATGCTCAGTGTGACCTGGGCAGCTGCCACACCATCTTGTGCCATACGCTCTTTCATGGAAAGCCTCGGGCTGCATTTGGGTTGCAAGGCGGAGGAATCTGGGCTGCTGAATAGGGCGGCCCTCTGCACAACGCGGTCGCTGCCGACTGCGGGCACGCTGCCACTGCGGGACACACTTCCAGCGTGGTCCGCAACGCTGTTGTCGGCTGCAAGGCTCAAACCGAGGTTCTCCACGCCGCTCACGGGGGTTGTTGTCGTGGATTTGCTTTCAGGGGTGGCGTCGATTGCATGGCTTGCGGGACTGCTGGTTTGGCGAGCTCGAGGGATAGGTGGGGTGCCCCTGCCAGCGAGGTGGATGCCGTTGGTCACATTGCCGCCGCTGGATGACTTCTTGCTCTGTTCGTCTGCGGGCTGAGATAAAGGTGAGGCTCCACTGTCAACTGCCGCATGTTGGCCGCCGTCGGCGGCATCGGCTGTATGTCGAAGCACCTCCGTATTCCCACTGATAGTGGAAGCGCCACTGAGAGCCTCCGACTGGCTGCGGGTGGCCACAACAGAATCCTTCCCGCTGCTGCGGATGCTCGCTTTGCTGGAGGAGCTGCGAGAAAGAGTGGATCTGGGTGAGTCTAAAACTGATGAGAACATGGCCGGCTCAGCGGTGGCCTGGGACGGTTTAGCCTGTCTAGACATCTTAGCCTGTGTGAATCGGTCCAAGATGAGGTAGATTGTGGCCACGAGCTTGCTGTGCACAGACCGCAAACCCCACGGCCATCATTAAATACGCCAGGAGCGGCCATGAACCTTCCGAGGACGAAGGATCCGGCAGTCGGCTTGGGCATGGCTTGGATGGCATTTTGCGGACAGCAATGGATGCGTCGCCTGGCTTTATCGCCTTGCACAAGGACTTTCTGCATGCATCTTGCGAACCCTCTCAGCGTGGTACCTGGCATGCGACATGGCCTCTGCACCTCCCGACTCAACCATGACATCGAGCATGCCGGAGACCTCGATTGCCGTGCTGAGCTCCAAGGTTCCGATTGTCAGGGTGCCCATCTGCATCCGCGCATGCGCCATTCAGAACACCCCGCAATCCAACTTGCACTTCCACCTCCGGAAGCCCCGAGGCTTCCCGTTGGCAGCTGCCGCCAGAACAGTGGAGCCATCACCAAGCTGTCGGCGATTTTAAACTTCGCCATCACTACCCTACGAGCTCTCGCAGCATGTGAAGCAGGGCAAAGGCCTCCGATAAGAATACGCGGACGCAGCGCACCTTTTGTTTCCATTCCGCCCCAAGGATGATGGCGCGCTTGCCTTCCCACGTGGCGAGCTACGCACCAGCCCCCGAGCACCCCAAGTGAGCCGTATTTAGGGTTTCTCAGAGTACTCAGAGCACTCCCGGCTTGCACTGACCAGGGGCTCACACTGCGTGGGACACTGCAACGGTCTGCGGGGAGTAGATAGCGATCAGTGGATTTAGGGTGCGCAGCAAACATGGTGCGCAGAAGTGATGGCCGGTTGTGGGGCGCCGAGGATCACTTCTTGCAGCAGCAACGGGTTGACTACTTCTAGTGAGGCTTTGGACACTTACTGGGTTCCTGGTCGACGCCCGGATGTCATAACCGAGAAGCACCAGGAGAGCATCGATCGTCAGGGCGACGAGGGTGGTGGGCACGTTGATGCACTTGAGCTCCGCAAGCTGCACATAGCCGCCGACATGCCCTCCGGAATAGGGATACTTCAATGTTCAAGGAGCGGCCTGAGGTGTGTATCATGGCAGCTGAAGCGGGCAAGCGAAGCGCGGAGATCGAAGATGTCAGACGGATGTCATCACACTGAACAACGCGAGAAACAGCAATTGAAGCCTGGCCGCCATCACCGCAGTGGAAGAGAGACCGTGCAGGAAATCCGCCAAGATACCACCGACACATACACCTCTAAACAAATGCAAAGCAGCATGGATGGAGCCACACACAAACACACACATCCAAGGATAAGCACACACATCCAAGCCCGAAAAGAAAGCGCAGAGCCACTCGGAGCTCATCCAGTGCTGCGCTGCAGGCCACCCATGGAAACGATCCGCGTTGGTGCTCCAGGCCAGGCCAAGTTGAAAGGAGGAGGCCAGCTGCGGTGTATGCGGACACCAAGGCTGCCCCTACCTGCCCTGGGGGCCACAGGCAAGAGCGCGCCCAGCGCGCATTGCTGCCGCAGGCACTGGAGGGGAAATTTTTCCACACATGCGAGCACCGAAGAGCCCCCTCCGGGTGCTCCATGGGGTGTGCCGCCGACGTGACAGGCGCACCTGCGGCCGTGTAAAGAGGCGATCGAGTGTAAACTGCTGCTTCTTTTTACTGGGGGACTCCTTGGGTGGTGCGGTTCTCCGGCAGCGGCTGTCGGATGTGACTGTCGGATGTCGGATTATGCCGGATGCCATGTCAGCATTATTGGCGGAGACTTTTGCAGCAGCAGAAGGCGGAGCTCTCGCACTGGTGGAGCGTCGCCGAGGGGTCATAGAGGCCTCACTCGCCACCGGCTCGGCAGCTGCTGGGGCTCTCTCGGCACGGCCTTCACCCACCTTGAGCTGCTCCTCTGTCAGCTTGCCCACGTCCTGCTCTGCGAGCTCCAGCTTCTCCTCGCTCACAGCTTCAATCTACATCAAAATGCACAACCACTACCAGGATCAGCCTCAACCGGATATGTGCCATGTCAAATGAGGCGCCCCTCTCAGAGGCCACAAAGGGAAGGGTCCGGTGCCGCAGTGGCAGAAGTGCCCTCCCACATTCAGGGCACCGGGTGGCTGCCATCTCTCAAGTACCCATATCTTCTAGGTTGCCATGCATACAACGCGCCGCTTGCTCACCTGTTCTGAGCCACTAGATCGGAGCACCACAATGACTCATCATGGTCCACCCCCCACGGCATGCAGGTGGATGGAACACATGGAGGATTGTCGCCTGATATCTACAGCCTCGTTGAGGCAGCCCCACTATCCATCGTGGTGATAACATGGGTGATCGCGCACCCTCGCCCACATTAGAGAGATATGTCAGCCCTGTCCATCACGGCAGTCGTCTAGATCACAGCTGACGCCTCAGACATCCCAACCTCTGAGACAGCCAGTATTGGCGGAGACTTTTGCAGCAGCAGAAGGCGGAGCTCTCGCACTGGTGGAGCGTCGCCGAGGGGTCATAGAGGCCTCACTCGCCACCGGCTCGGCAGCTGCTGGGGCTCTCTCGGCGCGGCCTTCACCCACCTTGAGCTGCTCCTCTGTCAGCTTGCCCACGTCCTGCTCTGCGAGCTCCAGCTTCTCCTCGCTCACAGCTTCAATCTACATCAAAACGCGCAACCACTTTTTTGTTTCCTAGCGTGTCGCTGTTGCCGACAGATAGTTGCTACATCAAAGGGTGAGCTTTGCAGTATCGTCACAAAAGCATTGTGGAAACAGGGTGACTGCTCAATCATCGGACATCTGGCCGAGTATATGCCCGCCGTCGTCGCTCGCGCACCGCGGCTCACCTGCGCCTTGAGCTTCCCCACCTCGACAGGTTTCTCCTCCGAATCCTGGAGCGCTTGCGTCAGGAACGAGTCGAGCACACCGCCCACATTGCCTGCCACCTCTTGTGCCCGCTCTGCGGCGGCCCGCCGCGCTGAGAGGACCGCTTTGAGCGGCGAAAACTCTCCCTTCTGCTCGTCGACTTGTACGACCAAACTCCCCACTTTCCCCGCACCGGCAAAGTCCCTGGTCCGCGCCAGCGACGCAAGCCTTGCCTGCTCTCTTGCCTCCTGTGCTCGCTCCTCCTGTTGCCTCAGCAGCTGCTCGCCCATGAGTGAGGCCCGGGACTTCCGCCTCATAGCCCCTGGAGCGGACGTAGAGGCGTCCCCCGCTGGGAGCTGCTCCGTTACATGGGCCTCCATTGGCCGCTTTGCTGTTCGCTCCGCCCTGGCCCGCTCTGCTCAGCCCCACCACGCCGAGGCTCAGGCTTGAGCCATTGGTGCACTTCTCGCGCTCCTGAGCGCTCAAGCAGAGTGAAGAGTGGGAATGTGAGGCCCCATATTGATCGCCCTCATGCGGGCCCACGTTCCGACAGTTTGCGCTCGGTTTGGCTCCTCCTCCCGTGGCGAGTAGATTCTGGTACTGGGCTCCGTTTCGAGGGGCCTGCAGGGGTCAGATTCAGAGCGAACGCACACCCATCGTCTTGGCCTTCTCACTGCCCTCGCAAAGAAAAAAGGATGAATTTCCAGTCTGCAAGACCAAAAGGTATCTTACAACAAGCGAACCCTCGGTCTTTCACATACACGAATCTTCCCCCACCAAACGTTCGCACGGTGACCACACTCCAAAGGACTTCGATTCTGGGGATAACCGGATAAGACATGTGTTAAGGGGTGTATCTGATACTCTCGGCCAGTGCCTGTTTTGCCGGCCAAGAAAGTGTATATCACCAATACTTGGTCAAGCCTGCTTGTTCTGACAGGTCATCGTATACTGAATACTGAAAGCGCAAAGCTTCAAGTCAACAGTCATCGAAGTAAACTGTGGAATTGCAGTCACCAAGCATCTTGTCAGAAGAAGCCGGGTAAACATGTTTCAGGGCAGTCACGTGTTTTATGTGTACATGGCTAATCCTGATCTGATTCAGCCTCGGGACAGCCGGGCCCGGCGTGTATTTGGATGGATATCCTTGGTTCCGACATGAGTGAGCCTCCCGGCAGTCAGTTAAGCACGTGTTGCATTTAGACTGGCACGGCTGCTTCTCATGAAACTTAGCTACAGAGAGACCGGAGACGTGCTAACTTTGGAGACGGGTGGATATGCCACGATTCAGGCTCGCGGTGCCCTGGAAGTCCACATATTTGCTGCGTTTTAAGAGGTTTTGGCTATTTGTGAAGTGAAAGAGGTTGGCAGGCATGAATAGAATTCGGACGGCAACGTAGGGCTGCTGGTTTTGCTGTGGTTCAGCTACCACATGGGCGGACACGTGTTGCGTTTGAAGGGCTGTAAGGTGTTTCTGCCTGAGTTGGGCAGGGGTTCTTGCAACCTCGTGGTGCGTTGATCTTGAATTGATACGGCTAGCTATGCTGTGATTGGTGGAGACTGGTCTCGCTCAGCGTGTCTACGGGTGGGACTCGTCTGAGTGCCCGCAGCAAACCAGCGTCAGTGGCCCGTGAGTTTGTCCAACACCTGCTTCGGTCAGAAGCTTGCAGTGTCCTCTCCTCTCTGAAAGGACGACTAGAGTTTACTGCGTGCTACAAAGGCGACTGCTTGAACCGCCCTAGGCAGGCATGTCACCACGTCAGCTATCAAAAGAAAGTGAACGCCACCGGTGACGTTGGACAGGCAAGATAGTCCAGTCAGGTATACACACTGCCTTTGGCCCTCTGTACGTTGGACAAGCAAGATAGTCCAGTCAGGTATACACACTGCCTTTGGCCCTCTGTACGTTGGACAAGCAAGATAGTCCAGGCAGGTATACACACTGCCTTTGGCCCTCTGTACGTTGGACAAGCAAGATAGTCCAGGCAGGTATACACACTGCCTTTGGCCCTCTGTACGTTGGACAAGCAAGATAGTCCAGGCAGGTATACACACTGCCTTTGGCCCTCTGTACGTTGGACAAGCAAGATAGTCCAGGCAGGTATACACACTGCCTTTGGCCCTCTGTACGTTGGATGTATATAGTTTGCGTTCAACATCCCAGGTCGGGTGAGAAGCGCCTTTTTAAATCCTTCTCAGTAACCAAGACTTCTTTCCATATTCTCTCCTCTTTCCCAGAGTACTCTCCGAAGCACGGAGCTTCTCACTCCTTGCGCTCGACCTTGATTCCAACTCCACCACCTACGCAGATATAGTTTTGTCCCTTATGCGTAGAACGCCACTGAAGTATCTCATTGCCCTCCGGGTCCCCCTTCCCCTCAGGTCCCGCTGTCCGATGTCTAGTGAGGTGTCCAAGCAATGAGGCGAACAAGGGCTTTATCCCTGTTCAACCGTCTTAGAGACCCAAGTTCCAGCAACTTTAATCCCCCTACAATCTTCTCTACTTCTATAAGCGATATTTCTCCCCTGAAGGAATATGAAAGAGATGTGGTAAAATAGCTTCGCGAGGTGCTGCGACAACGTTGAGACAAGCGGTGACCGTACGATCTTTCGTTACCTTCTATCCATCACCTTTGTTGTCTCAAGTCGTCAAGTTGTTTGACCATCACACGTGGTCTCAAGTCGTGCATCGCCATATCTAAGTATCTCTTGCGCTTAAAAAGAGTTTACCTCGGGTTTTTGGTACGAGCCACTCTGAAATGATGGCACATACGAATAGTCCGCGCCGGTATCATGCTTTGTGTAACATCACAGAGAAATTCCCCACATACGTGCACCATCTCTTTCAGGCATGAACACGAGAAGTCGCTACAATCTCCGTCTCCCACATCCCCGCCCACAAGTGTACAGGAAGAATTGAACGCAAGATCGGGGCGTGGCATGGCACGGCACCACACACCCAAGGAGGAAATCTCGTGCCGTAGGCATGAAGCACACACGCACACAGACAGAATGAGAGATGTTGAATTATCTCAAACCCAGGCTCGCACTTCGAAACTGATCGAGGTTCGTCTTCCCAAGTTCCAGAGACGGGCACAGGTGCGGCGCGTCAACAGAAAGAAGCAGGGGAGGTCAGACATTCCTTATCGAGAGCTCCTTTACGTGGTGCACAGACAAAAGATCAGCTTGGCAAAAAAATACACTTGATTAAATGAGGTTGCACGCCGTGATCCACAACTGAAAGAAGAAATACACCTCTTGGAATAACGTTCGCCCTTTCGCGGATTACTCGGTTCGCTTAACGCCACCACCCAATAACGCTCAGCACATCTGTAATGAAAGAGGAATAAATATTCAAGAAGGTCCACAAGCTTAGATTGAGAGCGAGGTCAATATCCTACCTTGAGAAAGAAAACGGCCTCAACGTTTTCAGTTCACTGTTCGCTGGTACAACCAGGGACTTTAGGAATTCGGGTTGTGCAACAGTGTCGGAAGCAGCGACCACAGCAATAAATGAGGAAGCGTTATTCCCGTTATCTTCTTGTGTTTCTTTTGATTTCCAAAAACTCGCAATATATTCTGAGCGGGAGTTCCTTGGAGATATATAGCTCCAATGTAGCTCGAACGAACACACGTGACTTCGTCGACCAGATTTCTCAACCGAACGTTACAATCGTGTAGAGCTCTCCCGTTATCAGTTATGTTAGCTGTTTGATGCCTTTCGACTGTTTGCCTTCCAGCCTGGGCAGTCGAGTGGGGGCAGCATCAGCATCGGCATACCGATACCGTATCGATTATCATTATGAAGTCGGAGGTTCTGAAACGTTAGTGTGACGTTCATGCTGTGACAGTATGATACTGTGTCACAGTACCCAGATTTGGGCTCTTGAAAAAGCCCAGCGGAAGCGGAAGCCCCGGCGCCTGTCACGCGTCATCATTCTTCAACATTTATCGGGATATTGGGGAAAAAATCGGAGATGGAATCGAAGATCCCCCTCTTTTGAAAAATCGGGAAATATAATTCAGTGGCTCTTAACACTGTGTCATTGTCGAATTCCCCTTAACAGTGCGAAAAAATGAAGCCAGACACTGTGACACTGTACGCTGTATACGATTTCTGTCTCAGTTTTTTTTACGTCTTCATTCTTCAAATCTGAGAAATGTGTGAACGGATTCCGAAAATTCAGTGGCTCTTAACACTGTGTCATTGTCGAATTCCCCTTAACAGTGCGAAAAAATGAAGCCAGACACTGTGACACTGTACGCTGTATACGATTTCTGTCTCAGTTTTTTTTACGTCTTCATTCTTCAAATCTGAGAAATGTGTGAACGGATTCCGAAAATTCAGTGGCTCTTAACACTGTGTCATTGTCGAATTCCCCTTAACAGTGCGAAAAAATGAAGCCAGAATCGCAGGCTGTACAATGTACGCTGTACACGACACAGAGTAGAGCTGTGACACACGACACAGTGAGCTGTGACACACGACTCAGTGTGTCACTGTACACACGACACGACACGACACGTACACGACACGACACGACAGTATAAATAAAATTAAATATAAATATAAAGGTCATCCATGAATGACAAGGTATGACTTCACAGTGCGGTAATAATTAAATTTTAATTATATTTAACCCAGGTCATCAGTGAATAATGAAGGGGGTCTGGGGGGCGGAGCCCCCAGCGGTAGCCCCCACATTACATGCAGTTCATGCATACATGACAACGTATGACTTCACACGGCGTTAATAATGTAATTCAGGGTCATCAGAGAAAATGAAGGGGGTCTGGGGGCGGAGCCCCCCAGAGGTACCCAACCCCCTCTTGGTCGCCGCCTCTATTTGCCGCGGGTCTCTCACTCTTCACATGATGATGATGCGGATGATGGATACTCAGGGGGGGGTTTATTTTTTCCCCACCTGTACGTTCACGTACCCCCTATATTTATACTAGCTACTACCCGTAGGGCCCGCATTCGGTATGAGGGTGTTCGCGTCGCGGGTTTCGCGACCATGAATTCCGAGGAACGTTGACCACAGCGGTTGTGACGGGCCGCCAACCCTGTCCGTCTTACGTCGTTTTATCTCCATATACTATTTATCATATACAAAAATTTTCGATATAATCGCCGCAGTCATGATGACCCAAAAGGCTACATCGCGACCGTAAATATTCTGTCAGACTGTATCTGCACCATCAGATTCCGTATTCTGACAGGTGGGTAACTCGAAACCGACTAAATGTGCATAATGCCGTTTAATGTGCATGTACGCTTCCGGTCAAAGCTGTGCTAAGGTCAACTTTTCACGGCGGTTCGATCTATCGGAAGGGTTTCTTCTCGTTCGCAGGATTCCCGCCTGCTAACGAGAGCCCTAGGGTAGGGGTTCCCGCCCGATCGTTTCCGCCTTTCAATTTGGCGCATGATGCCTGAGATTTGAAAGATTTCCTTCCGATGAATCTTTCAAACTAAAACTTTTCTCTCCGATATACTTCAAGTTTCACTCGAAAACATATCGTCAACGTTCCACTACGGTGGGTACGTTTATCGCTCAGGGTTCGCTTTGATCCGCTGCATTATCCGCCTTGCAGTATGGCGCATCCAAAAGTGGATAAGATGTATGAAAAATATTCCGAAAGTGTTTCTCAAAGACGCAGAAAAGTTTCGCTTAAACGAAACCCTTCTGGCCGTTTTGCGCTCAAAGAAACAGCAGATCAATCTGCTAGTTCTGAAGCGCCATCCCGGATGTGCCGCGGGGCTCGAAGCGTGTGAACCAAATGACCAAATGAAACACAGATGCACACATACAGCGTTGAAAATATGTTTAAGTCGTTGTTATTACTATTTCTTAACGTTCCCTTCGGCAGGATACCGAAGGGAATGCCGTTTTGCGGATGCCGGTTCCCGCTTCCGCCACACGAAGCGGGGAATCCGGGATCTGCTTCCAGTCACCGAATCTGTGCGGGGATGCTTCCTAGCGTTCATAATACCTTATATTAAACATTATTCGCTTCTAATATATCGCGAAGAGTTATCAATCTCTTCATTAATCTACCCTGCTGCACTAGGTTTTCACAGTGTAAAGCGCTTAAGAAGCGCGCACGGAAGCGGACAGATTCCAGAAAGATACCGGTGCGATTTCAATAACGGTTTAGATGTCCTTCCGATATAATCGAACGGCTGTACGGAATTTGTAAACAATGAAAAATATAATTCGCATCTGAGGATTTTCATTACACTCTTAATACGCCGTACGGCAGTTTGCCAGAGTTCTCCATCATTATCTTCATCCACGAAAGCAGTCGGATCAAGAATTCGGTAAATCCAGATCGTTTAAAGTAATTTATATTTCAGGTATATTCGATGCATCTTGAGTCAGAAGTTGGTGTATTTAGTAGAGTTCATTACACATGAAAATCGCCGTACGTCTTCATCGTTGAATGACTCGTTCACTTCCGTCTGACGCGCCAGTGGTTTTTTTTACAGAATTCTGTCGTTCTGTGCAGTTTATGTCGGTTTGTACAGTGGTTAACGGTGGTGGCCCGATGTCTACAACCACACCCCCCGTTAGTACACTTTTTGTTTTCCAGACTGAGCCCAATGGGGGGGCTCCGCCCCCACCCCCATTTACGTACACTTTTTCCCCAGATGGCCCAGTGGGGGTGGGGGCTCCCGCCCCCACCCCGAAAGTACACTTTTTTCCAGATTGAGCCCAGTGGGGGCTCCGCCCCACACCCCCAGTACACTTTTTTTTCCCCAGACTGAGCCCATAGGGCCCGCATTCGGTATGAGGGTGTTCGCGTCGCGGTTTGGAATAATTAAATATATATCATACTTTTATGATCTCCCGATGCATCAAATTGCCATTTCCATAATTCCATTCCTGATATCTCAGGGCGCAGTCATCACCGTCTTTGGAAGAATTAAATATAGATACCCCCCCCCCTTTCCATACACACTCTCTCTCTCGCGTTTATATTACATGCCATTTATCCAATATCATATTACAATTATGGATACGCGTCTATCGTATACTATCGTATGAAGGCCTAATAGTAAATATGCACCGGGTGCCCCGCCACATCACCGCCATCATCTAGAAGCACACGACCCTCATCGGGATCAATGGGTGATTGTTGTGGAGGGGACGGAAATTCGTCGTCATACTCCTCGTTAACCGCCGGATCCACCTCTTGAAATACAACCTCTAGTGGAACGGTGTCGGAAGTGCCAGGGAGCAAAGCCTCCGGGAAAACGACGTTCAAAGTATATACACCGGTATCATCGGCACATTGATGGTCTCCATCGTCCTCTGTTAGCACGGTGACGCCTTCAAGTCGCGTCGCTCGGAGAACGCGACATACAGTTGTCCGTGGGAGAAAACGGGCTTGGGTAGGTATAGCCCGACGTGTTGTAGGGTTTGGCCTTGACTCTTATTTATCGTCATAGCGAAGGCGGGGCGCACGGGAAATTGATATCGTCGGAAGGAACACGGCAGGCCTGTCGAGATACACACAATTTATACGCGAATGAAAAAAAAATACACAAATTCATGAAAACCCGAAAGTGAAAAGAAATAGTTGGTCGGCAAGTGAACTAACTTTACCTGTGAGCTGGGGATCGGCGGTCATCGGAATGCGAGGTATCCATACACGGTTACCCTTATGTTGACCGCCCAATATCTCGGCGTCAATTAAGCGACCGGATATAGCACGAACGATTAGACGTGTGCCATTGGAAAGCCCGTTGGGGGAGTCCAAGTTGCGCAACAACATGATCGGGGACCCAGCCTTCAATCGAAGAACGTGATGAGGGAAACCCGAGGGGTTAAACTTGTTCAAGAACTCCACCGGTACCAGGTGCGCATCATCCAACTCCTCGACTCGATCAGCACTCCGCACCTCGTGTTCGTCACCGGGTAGCATAGCGAGAAGCTTCGCATTTAGCATATCGGCGGTCGCGTTTAGCGGGGTCATGATAGTGCGTTCGGAGAGGTATTCCGTAAAGGACGCAGTGTCGAATTTGAGCAGCATGTCCGGGTAAACACGTTCGATGAGCTTGCTGAGGGTACGCTCGCCCACAGGGAGGCACATCTGGTTGGGCACGCGGATGCAACCCCGCTTGAAATGGGAACCTGCAAGCGGATACTATTAGCATAAGTCACACGCACGGAACCGATCATTGTTAGAGTAAAAACGATAGAAGGATTGCGCACCAGAAGTGTCGGCAGCCGCTCCAATCCGAAGCAAGTAGTTTGCGAAGGATTGTTGGGCCTCGGCCAGCGCATGGTCCCCAGCCTGTACCATGAGGGCGGCGCGCATATTTGTCGTTAAGCGAAGAACACGGAAATGGCGCCAGAGAGGTGAACGCGACAACACGATGCCGGAGATATCCGCCCGCGTGCCCCGGTACACGATCGGCAAGACTTGCCGGAAGTCTCCAGCGAGAAGGATGGTCTTCCCTCCGAACGCTCCGAAGTTGATGGACATTCCTAAATCAATCTTTTCAGCTCTCAAACACTGTAGAAACTGACTGTAGCAATTCCTATCAAATTGAGAAGCTGTTAACAGCTCTTGCATGTAAAACTGCTGGTGGGTGACTTCGGGATAATTAACATTAAATCCTACACTAAACTCATCAGATTGCACAACATCCCATATGTCATCATACTCTTCAACCTGCTCTTTAATAAAAAGCAGAATTAAAAAGTATGATGACATATCACCGGTGTGCAACAATTGAAGCAAATCAGTGTTACTAAACTGCTTAGCAACAATGTTTTCAAGCAGGTTTTCAGCCGGGGACATGTTATCCAATATCACCCGCCACTCTGCAAGGGAAAAACTATTAATTAATATACTCATAATGACAATCGGTTGTAAAACAAACTACACTACTATCCTACGGCTTACTTTCTAAGACGGTCTTGTGCCGGTCTTGTGACATCAAGCCTGCAGCACGAAATAGTGAAAGGTGAAACATTGAAACTGTCAACAAAGGACAGAACACCGGCATCAACAGCAACATTTAAAGAAACTTGCACGTGGTGGCACAACTTAAAGAAAGTAAGGCTCACCTAGAAGAACTAACTTAGGAAGTGTAGCCGAAGAAAACGGTAATGTTTGTCACCAACCTGCAAGGCAAAACATAGTTAGGACAAACAGGTCAAGATTTGAAAACGAACAGCCGCGCGCTACACGCAGAAAACAGTTACTGGCATGCCCCCCAAAAGGTTCACGGTCGATGCTTGGGACCCGTCGGGCCATGGTTATGGTTATGCCATGAAAACAATTGAACTTACACATAACAATTGAAAATAACATACTACAAACATCGACAACTGAAACGCCGGATCTGATACAACAATCTCCAGACGAATACAGAATACAAAATTAACAGCAAACATACACTTAAGAAAACTCAACAATAAAATACGCATTACAGAAACACATACACTTGAGAAAAGTCAACAGCAAAATACACATGACAGAAACACATACACTTGAGAAAAGTCAGCAAGCAAAACATCGACAACTGAAACGCCGGATCTGATACAACAATCTCCAGACGAATACAGAATACAAAATTAACAGCAAACATACACTTAAGAAAACTCAACAGTAAAATACGCATTACAGAAACACATACACTTGATAAAAGTCAGCAGCAAAATACACATGACAGAAACGCATACACTTGAGAAAAGTCAACAGCAAAACATCGACAACTGAAACGCCGGATCTGATACAACAATCTCCAGACGAATACAGAATACAAAATTAACAGCAAACATACACTTAGGAAAACTCAACAGTAAAATACGCATTACAGAAACACATACACTTGAGAAAAGTCAACAGCAAAATACACATGACAGAAACACATACACTTGAGAAAAGTCAACAGCAAAAAGCAGAAAGCGCAATTACAGAATTATCAAGTTTGTGACAAAATAAATATGGCGCCCCAGAAAAATGGGGCAAGGTTTCTTCAGCCTGGCAAGCACGTGAGTGCTTGACCCAGCGAAGGCCTCGGCTGCCATATAAATAAAGTCCTAAGCTAGATAGACTGTTACAATACAGAATGACACAATTAACAAAAGACACAATTAATGCGTGTGTCAATGGACAATTACAGCGTGACATGTGGACAAACTCAACAGTAAAATACGCATTACAGAAACACATACACTTGAGAAAAGTCAACAGCAAAATACACATGACAGAAACACATGCCCATTTACATCGCCCAAGGTCTTAAATGCCTTGGGAAAGGGTACCTGCGACATTCACTACAGCAAGGGGTCCTTGGGTCCCGTCCCGTCCGTAATACATCGTCGTTGAGAAAGATGTTGACTGTAAGCTGGCAGGCAAGCATTTACCGGGTGGTGCCCGCCGGTTCTCGGGTCCGGTCCCTTGATGGAGTTCTGGATGTAGATGGCGTGCAGGAATTCACAGAAGTTACACAAAGGGGAAGGATGCGCACCGGAAAGTCGGTCTACGGTGGGTGGTCGTGGAGAGGAATGAAGAAAACTTTTCCGGCACGGCCTTCGTTGGTGGGGTACCTGCGAACGCAACCCCGCATGCACTCACACATACGCACATAGGAAAATGGATTCAAGTGAATTAGGAAAATTGGAACGAAGTGAAGAAAAAACAATGGTCAACGCAGAAATGCAGGGACAACGAACAGCAGCTGCGCGGGGGAGGGGCGCACGTGAAGGAATGAACTCTGGTAATAAGTTGCGGAGGCTTTGTATTGCAATGGGCCGCGCCCGCGCCGCCGTACTGGAATTCGAAATTTGCGCTTTGCGCGCGTATGCTTATTTGGAACGGGTGCTCGGTCAAACACTCATACCGTCATACGCGGGTCCGCGGCATTCTGGATTAGGTTCCATGAACCTGCTTCATGGATAGTAGGAAAAATTAACGATGAGAGTCCAGGAAATATCCGGATCTGACGCCCGTAACCATCTAAGATTCAATCGGACGATAACCTGATTTTAGGTTGGAATCTAAAACATCATTGGTTCGAATTTTTCGAACCAATACCTGACCTGAATGGAAGATCGGGTATGAAAAAGTTATGAATTTAATGAAGTACTGTGAATATGATTGGTCAGATGAGCAGCGTCTGTGAGATCCTCGCAAAATCTGGAGTAGGACAGCCGACGTCTGCAGTAGGACAGCCGACACGATGCGGCAGATCGGCATTTCTGAATCGGAAGGCTCAAAAAGAGCATATTAGGCGACTTAATAATATAGATAGTATGAAGAGGTGCTGTTTAGCCCCAATATCACCTGAGGGAGCGTCGGCGACAACACATCAGTTGAGGTTTAATCCAAGGGAGCATGTGAGAGCCACGTCATGCCACGTCGGCAACATGGCATTTCAATATTGGAAATGGCTCGTTTGCCACGTCACCCTAGCTGTAAATATTGGTTTCCTCCTTCGGGCTTTTTTGCCGGGCGCGTGAGCGCGACCGGCAGATGGAGCCGACGCGTCAGCGTACGGCTCAGATCTGTTTTTCCGGCAGGGCGCGTTAGCGCCCGCTCGGCAGGGCGCGTTAGCGCCCGCTGGATGCAGCCGATGCGTCAGCGTACGGCTTAGATCTTCGCATTTCAAAAAAATATGACGGCGCGTCAGCTAACGTCACATCCTCCCATCGAATCGCGCTCGATTGTAATTTCAGCGGCCAGGATTTAAATTCTGAATTTGAAAAGTTCAAATCCGATCCTTTAACATTGAATCGGGCGGTTTGACCTCACTTTTCATTTCCCCTCGTTTGCGCAGGTTGCTCCGGCGGTGTCACTGTTGATTGTGTTTATCTCTCAAAAAAAATTTGCTCACCGCATTTCTCTCCATCACCATGTCTTCCACGAAGCCTGACTCTGCGCCCATGGGCATTATCGTCCCTGTCGCCGCGACTGCGCCTGGCCCCGTCACCATGCCCGGCGTGACCGCAGCTTCCGCTTCCCCTCTCCCTGCTCTCGCTTCTGTTGCTCCTTTAAGCCAGCATGCTCCAGTTACTGCGGAAGAAGAAGAGGTCCAGCATGACCAGGCTGTGGACGAAGCTGTTTTGCCCGCTATTCAAGCGGCTATCGAGGCTCTTCAGCACAAATAGGGATGTACTGCGAGAAAGACAGATCCGCTGTCCGGCTAAGCTCGCTGAGCATCAAACTGTTAACCACATAAACAGTGTCTGGCCGAGGCTTTATGCTCTCGGAAACCCAGACAGTGAAGCAAGACTGTACTACTGTATTGTACTACTGTACAGTACAGTGCTAGGATGTCACGGACACGATACGGAAGCAGGGTCAGGCTAGGGGCTAGTCAGAGCCCATAATAACTAAGCCTAAACCCGAAGTCCAGCACACCACCCGTGGGTGTGACTACCTAGCAAAGCAGGTACAGGATATACAGCCACGAGATAATAAACAAACACCTAACATTCACTTCGGTGGAAACCGATCACTTCTAGCTGGGTGCCGGGGTCTTGACCCGGTCATCCCACTACTGGGCTAAAGCTAATCAAGCTGCCAGGACAATCGAAGTAAACTCAGCCACTCTGAGGCTGGTCAGCAGGGCTGAGTTCAACGGTCGGGATGCAAGCACAGAAGAATCCCGAAGTGAATTGCAAGCTGTCTGCTTTAAATTGAGCACCACCAGACCCAAGCGGGCAAGGTGGATTCACAGCAGAATGTAAAGCAACCGAAGAACCGAGATAAGCAGAATCCCACGGCGGCTTGAGCATTGAAGAAAGAGACAAAAGAACTCCATCATCTGGCGGCCAATCACGGATGCCTGCAGCACCAAGTGGTGGAATCGAAGCAGAGAGATCCCCAGTAGACCGACGGACGGTGGCTCCGGGCTCAACCAGGCCCCTGTCACCACCGCCCACGGCAACCAGAGATGCCGTAGAGCTGGCCAGTAAGGAACAACAGAGCACAGATGCCATTAGTGCACACCGGAGAAAACCCGGCGGAGTCCGCGGACGGTACATCGGAGCTGCTACCGGCGATGCCCCCCGGTCAGAGTCATGCCCAAGAGTGCCGAAGGAGCCAAAAGCCACCCGCTGCCCGCCGTCAGAGCCATCGTCAGAGCCTTGGTCATTGTCAGAGACTTCAGAGCCAATGTCAGAAGCCTCAATCCTCATGCCAGCAAACAACGGAGCCGGTGCAGAGTCGCCAAGCTGGAGTGACGGGACAGAGCCAGGCAAGCCGAGAGAGCCAGGGACAGCCACCGGCGGGCCATGAGCCGCAGGCACATCACCAACCACGAGCGCAGAGGGATGCCGAACCGCAGGCGGCGGCGGAATCGAGCCCCGTGCACCCGAGTGGAATGTGGCCAGACCAAACTGAGCCATGCCGTCCTCGTTAGCTGCCGCATCCTGAGCGGAAGCCGCCGCATCCTGAAAGTGCCGCAGAGATGTGGGCTCAGCCGGCACAAAAGAATGTGCCGACAGCTCGACCACCTCCGGGCGACCCTCCATCGCGCAGAGCGACTCGAAGGCATGTTCATCCCCAGCGTCATAGAAACGCTGGAAACGAACAGCCAGGCAGTCAGTCTCATAGTCCTCAACTGCACCACAATAGTGGGTAGAGTGAGGACCGCCGTTGGGGCATCCAGCATGCTAGTGCTTCAAACCACTTCGTGCACACTCCGCATTTCTGCAGTGGGGCACGAAGGCACCGCTCTTCTTGTCAAACGAGACAGGAGGAGCGGTGCCAAGTGGCTTAACACCAGCACGATGATGCTTAGCAGCAGAGCGGGTAAGGTGCTTGCCCGCAGGCGGTGCCCCTTCCCGCTTCTGCCGCTTTAGGTCACGAATGTCCTGCTGCATGCGCTCCAGCTGCTTCTGCAGGCTGGACAACGCCGCAGCCAGGTCAGACGCGCCATCGCCGAATGACAGAGCAGAGACACGGGTGTCAGAGACTTTCAGGCCGTGGCGGAACTGCTCCCGCACACGAGCCTGAATAGTCAAGAGAGACACGCCCTGCCGCTGGTCAGCCCGAGCCAAGGAATTAGCCAAGTCACGGTACAACGCCGAATTGCCGAGAGCCTTTAGAAACTGCCGCTTCACCGCGTCCTCTGGCAAGTTGTGGGAACGCTGAACGTCCCGCAACAGGCCATTGAACTCACGGATGCCACGGTCAGGATCTTCGCTGCTGGGGATGCGAACCGCCAGCAGCGACTCAAAAGAGTCAAAGGGCTCTGAGCGTTCCTGGAGCATGCGTACCACCTCAAGGGCAGCACGCTTGCCATCTCCAGGAACGTCAGACCCAGAGGCCTCAAGCCAGTCACGAGCAGGTGAGCCAGGGCGAGCCAGAAACGTCAGAGCCGAAAGCAGCAACTCGTTGCCCTCATGCCTAGCCGCAACAGTCATGTCAGTCAGGTCAAAGAGGGGAGCAAGTGCCTGCGACTGGAGAAGAAATTGCGCTCGAAGCTCATGCATGATCTGTGAAAAGATGTCGATTGCGTCGGACTCTGTACCAGCGAAGCGGTCTGATTTGTCTCCGAGAATTTTCGTGGCAACGACTTTCGCAACCTTTCTGTCAAAATTGTCGCGAGCAAGCTGTTGACATTTGTCGAGAGTCTCCCTCGCAGCTGCGGTGGTCGGAACTGGCAGCTGCGGGGTGTGTGGTGTCGCAGTGTGCTGCGCACCCACATCATCAAAAATCGTCTCTAATCTACGGACGCGTGACCGCGTCATTCTATTTGCCGTGGTAACCATGATAGAGAGACAGGGGAAAGGTCGAGCTAAGCAGGGTGGTGGTGTAAGAATCGTCACAGCGGCCAGATACTCTGTAGAAGTCTCAGCTGAACAAATTAAAAATTACAGGTCGTAAGCGGAAGACTAAGAGCGGCCAAAATTCACAACGTGTGGAGCGTCCTCGCCAGGGCCAGTGGCGCACGATGCAGATCAATTCTCGCTGCGACGATACTGCTGTAAAATAAATAAAACAATCCGTCACAAACTGATCTCCTGCGCAGCGAAGGCGAGCACAACGCGTGCCGCCATCACTGCCATGTCAAAAGGCCATACCGCGAGAATGATACACCACCGCCCAAGTGGGCGCTCAACCCCTCCTACGTCCTACTTAGCCGAACATGGCAACAGCAAGGCGCTGTGTCATCATCAGAATCACCGGAAAGCCGGTGCGGGCCATAACCTGCGAGAAAGACAGATCCGCTGTCCGGCTAAGCTCGCTGAGCATCAAACTGTTAACCACATAAACAGTGTCTGGCCGAGGCTTTATGCTCTCGGAAACCCAGACAGTGAAGCAAGACTGTACTACTGTACTGTACTACTGTACAGTACAGTGCTAGGATGCCACGGACACGATACGGAAGCAGGGTCAGGCTAGGGGCTAGTCAGAGCCCATAATAACTAAGCCTAAACCCGAAGTCCAGCATGTACACCACAAGCAACTAAGGGAGCTCTCAACAAATGGACCCGTTGGTACAATGGCTTCTGCCGGGGAAAGGCGAACATGACACCCGACAAGCTTCCGAAGGACTTCACACCGGAAAGGCTTCGAGGTTTGTTCTTAGCCTTTTTCATGCTTGAATTACATATTATGTATGCAAAAAAAAGCAATTTTCAAACGGACAAAAGTCACGGGGCCTTAAATCGACTATCCGGCGCGACGGGGACTTTTACGATGCAGTCGACGGAGCGATTCGGCGATTCCGGGAATTTGCACGTGAATTCGTTTTCTCTTGCATGTCCGCAGGTTTGCTCATCAACTTTTTCCAGGATGAAGACTGTCGAGAGTGGCGTGTCTCCACGAAGGGTGATCGGCTTGGCCAACCGATCAAAAGGACGTCCTTGATGAGTCTATGGAGTGGGCTCATGCGACATTGGAACGATCACAAGCTGCTCGAGTATCATGCTAACGGGGTACGTTTCTTTTCAACCTTTTGAAACTTTCTTCACTCTTTTTTCTTTCTTCAACCTCCTCCAATGAACTATTGCATGTCGCTCATGCCTGTATACCCGACGCTCAATGCCTGTATTCGCGGGTTTCAATATTTTCAACCCCACTTGCGTGTGTGTTGACTATTTTTTTTTCTTCGAACTGTTCGTCTTCAGGCGTCCGATGCTACGTTCAACAAGGACGATTGGAACAACGACCCTTTTTGGTCATTGGCGTACAACGCCATGTTCAAGCGCTTCGAGAAGTGTGTCGCTGACAAGGACCCCCACAAGGCCCCCACCAAGGAGGACCTCAAGAAGATCTACGATAGCGACTTTCTTCGTCAAGATAACCCTTACGCCTACACCCATCGTTGCGGCTTTGCCGCCATGACCGAGACTTTCAAGCGTGGTGGCAAGGAATTCCGAAGTTTGACCATGAACCACTTCTCCTCCATCTCTGGTGAGTGCCTCTGCTGAATTCGTGTGCCTTTCGTGCCAAACTTCACTTGTCACATTTCCCTTAACTTTTCACACTTATCTCGTCACATTTAACTTGTTCTCACACTTTACCTTTGCGTTATTAACATTTTCGTTTTTGGGGTTTTCCTTTCTTTCCTACGTTACAGCCACAAAAGACGAGCCTGAGCACTACTTGTTTCATCGACAAAAGTTGGACATCAAGAACCGTGGGGCGGCTGCGTCGTTGAAGAGGACGTTGCCCGATTTGCCCATCTATTGCAACGAGAAGAACCCCGACTATTGCTTCGTCACCCACATGCACGCAGAGCGTGCATTCCGCAAGGAGTGTGGGTTCACGTGCAACGCGCTGTTTTTGAAGATCAAATTTGCGGTGCACTCCTAAAAACTTTTTCCTCACACCGGATATGCAATTTTCATATCAAAATGCCTTTGCATACACTACTATGTGCTTGCCTTGAACCCACATTCAAATAGCGAAGACATTTAGGGTTTCCACGCATTTTCCTTCCAGGCCGATGGCAAAGGTGGGCGCAAGGAGGCCATTGGGTACGAGGACGCCCCCCTCCAAATCGACATACTAGCCAACCACCTTATGCAAACCATCTCCAAGAAGGCCGGCCTCTCGGACATCTACCACAACCACGGCATCCGCTCCATGATGATCTCCGCCTCCTACGAGGCTGGTGTGCCCGAGAACGCCATCATGAACCAGAGCTCCCACTTTAGCACCGACGGCGTCCGCGCGTACAAGCGGCAATCGACCGTCGAGGCCAAGGCCATGGCCTCTTGCATCCACAAGAACCTCGCCGGTGACAAGACCACCTTGGAGATCGAGCGCGACAACCACATTGCGGCTTTGCCCCCTCTCCCACCTCCATCACGGCTTGCCACGAGAACCCCGCCAACATCCCTTATGGACACTCTTCAGCAATTGAAGGACATGAACACCGCCTTGGTGTCCACTCTCCAGCCTCAACAAGTAAGCCCTTGCACCTGTAATGCCATGAAGGGTTTTTGGTGTATGCCTTGCCGTGTACGTGCCGATCCTGCCTATGGCATCATCCCGCCTTCGTATGATCCGAACCGCTGTCCCGAACCCGATCTCCAATCACGGCCATCCGAGCTGCCACCACCTCCTCCATGTTTGCCCAAGACCATGGCTAATGTCAACCGCATCTTGGACCACCACCCTGTTTGCACATGTTCCATCATGCGCGGCTACTGGTGTCAACGGTGCCGTGTCTTGCATCATCCCAACTACCAATTTGACCCCGAGCAAAACTTCCTTCGCCATGCCCCACCCCATGAAAACTTCATCCCCTACCGTGCACAAGAACCTTTGTCTCCCCCTTCAAAACCTCTGCCCGCCATCTCCCTCCCAAATTGACCAATTTCTTCTCGGCTCAGGCGAAGCCTAATCTTGCATCAACATCTTCAAGCCCATCCTTCCAAGGCTCCACCTTCACGGGCTGTGTCAGGGATATGACCGATGACATATGTATCATACATGTCATACATGTCATACGTGTCATACATGGCATACATGTCATACCATGTCATGTCATGTCGTGTCATGTCATATGTTATAGTGACATACAGTCGTCAGTACGGTCGACTGTGACATGTACAGTCATAATGTCTGTCATCCACTTAAGGTGAGTGACACCTGTCATCGAGAGGCCAAGTATTGGCATCGAGATGGCGAAGCAAGACAAGTCTTGAAGAACCGAAGTGTTCTGAGAAGACTCGTCTTCGCTTCAAGCATGAATTGAACACCATGCGGGTATCATATGGCTTATTCGATCAGCCGATACTGTTGTTCACCCAATGCCTTCGGGTTCACAACCCAATTGTGGTAACGCTTATGAAGTGTGGGGGCATTGGCGTATATGAGAAAGCATTGAGCTCGAGCAGCACTTCTGGAGAAGCGACTGCACTCATACCCACAATACTCTGCGCGTGCTATTGTCGTTCAATAATAGCCGTGCCATACATATCGCTCGCATAGCGAGCCTTAACAGTGGTATTCTACTTGTCCACGCGACGAACGAGGACACATAAGTGTGCAGTGCAGCAATAGAGATATATTGTATATTGTGTATGTAACAGGTTCGCGGTGTTCGCGCATACATACAGGCGACAGCGATCGCACATATTAGGGGCAGTGCTAATGTTGTGGCTGTGGCCGCGTGCATCGCTCAGAGCGGCGCCGATGTGACCGCGCGCCTCGCTAGGGGCAGCGCCAGTGCTGTGGCTGTGGCCGCGTGCCTCGCTCAGAGCAGCGCTGATGTGGCCGCACGCCTCGCTAGGGGCAGCGCCAGTGCGGCCGCGCGCCTTGCTAGGGGCAGCGCCGATGTGGCCGCGCGCCTCGCTAGGGGCAACGCCAGTGCCGCGACTGCCAACACGCGCCTCGCTAGGGGCAGCGCCAGTGCCGCGACTGCCACCACGCGCCTCGCTAGGGGCAGCGCTCGTGCCGCGACTGCCACCACTCGCCTCGCCAGGGGCAGCGCTGGTGCTAGGGCAGAGAGTGGCCGCGCACCTCGCTAGGGGCAACGCCGATGTGGTTGCGCGCCTCGCTAGGGGCAGCGCCAGCGCCGTGCCTGTGGCCGCGTGCCTCGCTCAGAGCGGCGCCGATGTGGCCGCGCGCCTCGCTAGGGGCAGCGCCGATGTGGCCGCGCGCCTCGCTAGGGGCAGCGCCAGTGCTGCGACTGCTACCACGCGCCTCGCTAGGGGCAGCGCCAGTGCCGCGACTGCCACCACGCGCCTCGCCAGGGGCAGCGCCAGTGCCGCGACTGCCACCACGCGCCTCGCCAGGGGCAGCGCTGGTGCTAGGGCAGTGGCCGCGCACCTCGCTAGGGGCAACGCCGATGTGGCCGCACGCCTCGCTCAGGGCAGCGCTCGCGCAGTGGCTGTGGCCGTGCGCCTCGCCAGGGGCAGCGCCAGCGCTGTGGCCATGGCCGCGAGCCTCGCTCGAGGCAGCGCTCGTGCTGGGGCTGTGGCCACGCGCTTCCCTAAAGGTAGCACCGGTGACGTGGCCGTACGCCGAGTGCGCTCTGCGCTCGTCCGATCTGAGGTACCTCCCCCCCCTTCGGACAGGCGCAAGACCGCACGGCGCACAATCCCACGGGACGCCACCCGCAAAAAGCTAAGCCTAGCAACGAAAAACGCCGCCCGCCGCCACGCCCGCAAACCCGCCGCCCGATCCCGCATTTCCTGACCCCTAAGCCAAACCACGCAACGATCGCGCCCGACACGGACATCCCGCAACACCTGAAGCCGCAGAATGAACCACGCCGCCCGATCCCAGGCTCGCCGTCGAGCCATATGCGCCGCGCGGCACGTAGCCACTTGAGCCAGGTGCTTACCACCGCCGTGCGCCATAGCCGACTCTAGCTCCTAACGCCCCGGCCAAGATCTCGCGCCATCCTAACGCCCCGGCCAAGATCTCGCGCCATCCCAAATCAATCAGTGCCAGGGGAGTGTGCGGTTCGACCGCAAACTCCCGCCGTACACGAGGAGGTTGTCAATCCCTCGAGCACATGACGAAGCTATACTAATCGTGTGTGGAGGCACTAATATATGCAATTGCAAAGTAGTAGCACCCGCCGCACTCAGGAATTTACCACTCGTGCACGAGCACGAGTGGCCAAACCGGCCGAAGCGCGGCAATTCCCGAGCCTAGAGGGTACAACACCTAGGACATCCGCGATCTAGAAACACGAGGACATTTTAGCAAAGGCCGCACAATTTGTAAAAAATTGCGCAGCGCTCCCGCCGCGAAGGGTCGGTTTTGCCAAAAATCCACGCGATTCCTAAATTCCCGAAGCCTGAGGCCTAAATCCTAGAACCAAACCGCTCGTGCCACATATGCGTTATGCATGCGCAAACAAGGGTCGCCACGTGAGTGCTCTCACGCAATTTACCGTGCGAAAAGAAATTCACGACGGTCTCGGCTTCAGGGGCACCTGAAACCACCAAACACACACCCACCGACGCGAACACCACCCCAAGCGACAAGATCTAGATTTCAAGAAACCATCAAGGGGGCAAGGCAATTCGCGAAGGCAAGCGCACCTTAGAAGATTGTCGTTGGGCTGAATTCCTCCACGCCAACGCGGTCCCAAGAGTACCTGGAACCCTCAAACCCACACACCGCCGCGCAACGCAAGCAAAAGAACAGCCATTCTCGATTTCGTAGAAAGGGTCTACGCTAGCTAATCACGCGAGGCAAGGTGGTTTTGATCAGAATTCGCGCAAAAAAAACAGGGAAGCAACGTGAAAACACGGACTAATTACCATTTTGTAGGAGTCTACACTCTTGCTCTTCTCTTCTTTACGGTTTCGGACTTATTCTATCTACACTTATTAAACGACCGCACGAGGTATGGTTTCGATTGGTCTACTATCGGACTTCGGTTTCGCAAATCCTTCTAGTATGCTTTTGCTTTCAGTGCATGCTTTCAATACACAATATACAGCAGTTACGGCTCTTTACTTTTATGTTACAATTCTCAGTTCAGTTCTCATCTCCGAAGCTGGCTGCCATAGAGTTCTTAAGCATCATGAAACTCAACTCGGAACTCAACTGTACTAAGTACTCCGTACAACGATCTAGGCACCTCACACCAACATCATTCAGATCGGTCCTACTGTACTCCGTACTGAGTACTTTTTATAGTTGTAGTTGCTTTTTGTACTTAGCCGTTTTCTTAGCCCTTTTACTTGCGTCTCTGGCTCTTGTGCTTGCCTCCTAGCACAAATATACATACAAAGTTTGCAGTCGGACACATAATATGACATCAGATGAATATGGATGCTGTGCGATCATATGCTGTGTGTGTAGCACATATCACACACACACACACATGCAGCATACACTATCCATTCAGTATATACCAAGTGTATGCAGCAATACCATGCATCACTATATCATGCAGCAATACCATGCATCAAGGCATAGATTTGATGGCAACACAAACGAGTTGTTAAAATAATCCGTGCGAGATTGCATATGATTGGAACCCGTCATTGAATATTGGTCACCTTGTGAATGTGTTAGATTCATATAAGCTTGTAAAGGACTATTTGGGAATGCGGGTGTAAGCACATTGTTCACACTCCACGAGTACCTAAACGTTCGATTTCCACCATATGTCTTTGATGGCAATTCAAAAACTTTTCCTATTATATTTGTATATTTTGCGATTCCCGTTTTGTTGACGGTCCTATAGTTTAATGGTCTCGTAATCGCGTAAGCTTTGTTCCAACAATTTACGGAAAGCGCAAATCTTACGTTCTTATTGTTAGTCGAATCACTTTGAAAAAAGGTTGCATAGTTTTCGAAAATGATGGTCAATGCACCTTTTGAAATCAATTCTTCAATATTTTGTTCCACGACCCCAGATGAGAATGCTAGTGTGGTAATCGATGCCGAAACATTGGTGAGCGTAAAACTTGCATTTTGAGCAAATTGTTGCGAAGCCACGTCGGGGTCGGTAAATGTCCCAGGCTCTTGATCGTTTTCACCGTAAAGCAAACACGACACCGCATTATCGGTGAATAATCTAATTCTTATTGCGCCTAAAACCGATGTATCAATAATGGACGGCTCGCAAGTCCCCATAAAGCCTAAAAGATTGTTTAGGATGAACTCGCGTCCTTGTGCATTACCGGCGGCATCGTCTTCATCTGACGACCCTGTAATTTTGCCTGCGCCAATTGAATTCCTTCGGACCCACAATTGGACAAAACTGTCCTATAACTAATCTCATTTTCCAAATGGTCGCTGACCAAATGCTTGACTTGTTGTATATCACTCGCCTGCGCCACCGATTGATTCACGATGACCCCATTTATGCTTACCTCATAGCGAGAGAAGAGATTACAGATTTCGGGCAAGAATGTGTGACACGTTTTGGGGCCTCCTCCCGCCGCTGGAGTACATGTAAACGATTTATTGGTTTTGAGGCCGGCGAGCCCCAAGCTCCGGGCGAGTGCACCCGTCTCGACGGGACGCATCGTCACGCGCGTAGGTCGGCATAACTGACTGAACTGACTGTACTGACTGGCTGCTCCGTAGTCGGTGAGGTCAGCGAGGAGGTCAGAGGTCTGGACTCGCGGTTCAGCAGGGACTCGAGCATAGCCGTATCCGTAGCTGCCTCCGTAGCTGTCTCCGTAGTCGCCTGAGTCAGTGAAGGAGTCAGTGAGGTTGCCTCGCTGTCCATCTCCGACTCAAAAGTCGATAACCTTGCCAGAGCGTCACCGATCACCTTCTTATGCTCCGTAGCGATATCCGTAATCGGTGAGGTCAGCGAGTCACCGGTCACCTTTTTCGTAAGCGTTGAGGTCAGCGAGTCACCGGTCACCTTCTCCGTAAGCGGTGATGTCAGCGAGTCACCGGTCACCTTATTCTCCGTAGCGATATCCGTAATCGGCGAGGTCAGCGGCTGCGTGCCCAGAATATGCTATGCTTATGTGGCGTGGGCCATCTGTCAAGCCGGAGCCACCTGTCCTCCCCGCTGCCCCCACCTCCCCGTTGCTCGCTGAGGAGGGAGTTGGATGCATTGAGTGTGCAGTGGGTTCGCCAGCAATGCTATGGCCCATGCCATCTGACCTCCCCGCTGCCCCCACACCCCCTTGGTTAGGGCGCGGAGTCCAGGCGAGAGTCGCACCCTGCTGCTGGCGCGTTCGCCAGCTGGCCACATCAGAGCGTGAGGGGAAATGGCGGAGTCCCTGGCTCTGCCACTGCGCTTCGTTCTGCAGGTCCTGCTCAGATGGAGGTCGAACTTCGGCCATTTCTCTCACTGCTACCGGGTCGTAAGGTGCTGGTCCGGCAGAAGCCGCTCCAGCCGGCTCACTCAG
>LGRX02003607.1:0-14011 GCA_001247695.2 Cymbomonas tetramitiformis
CACGCGTGCCCCGGCGACGAGCGCGGAGCGCAGCACCCACGTGAGGGTCGCTGCTGAGGCCTGTGTGGCCGACGCTCCGGGCGAGATGGCGCCCACCCAGCGATGGGACGCTTCGCCACACGCAGACAAGGGGCGCCGCCCTTGTGCTCGTGTCGCTACAGGGTGAGCACGAGAGGTGCTCGCCCGCGCCCTTGTTCCCCACCGCGCCAGGAGAAAGCGTCCGTATTATCGACAACCTTGGTAGCCGATGCGAGTGTTATGACCATCATGATGGCGGGAAATTGAAGACCGAAATCTGCCTTGATATGAGTAGTGTGCCATTGTGAAGAGCGCCAGCGATGTGACCTTAGCGGAGCCCTCAAGCTAATCAGATGAGCAAATGCGATGAGCAAAGTTGTAACGTATATGTTCGCGAGGACGCTTCCCACGTGAAGGGGGGGGGAGTTGTGCTAGGACAACATATTGTGTCATGCGCGGATGACTCAGCAGTGTCATACATGCTAGCAGTGCCATACGCGCCTTACGATATTAGCGCCCGAGACCCCTGTTGAGGAAGAGACCCCCCTTAGCGGGAGTACACAGTACTAGTGTACGGTGTAATAAGGTGTCATAGTGAAGCACTGACACCGCATACTGCATGATACTGTAGTAGAAGCATCTGATAGGTTAATGGGACTTGGCCATGCTGACTATGATTAACTCAGGGAGTTGAGTGAATAAGTAATGGCCAAGGCCAAAGAAACAGTTGAGATTTCAAGAGTAAAGACAAGCCAATATGGCAAAAGATATAACCTAATTCTTATATGCAAGTATATGCATTGAGTCTGGACATAGATCCTAAGAACCAGCAGCATAGTTTGGTTAGCATCAAATAAGATATAGAGCATAATATAGAACCTTGCACTATATCTTATCCACAAGTAGTTTCACAGTGACTGTTAAGTAGAGGGTTTAGTACTGCCTCCTACATTCAGTCTCTCAGACGAAGAGGAAGAGGACCGAGAGGCCCGACTGAAAAGGAATGAAGATCGTAAGAAGCTTGAGGAGTTTGAGGCTCGCGCGGAGGCACTCAGCAGGCAGGAGAAAAGGAACCAAGATTTCAAGGATGAACGGTGAGTGATGTTGGTTTGTATATTTAAAGGTAACCCCAGCACCCACGTTACTTACACGGTTATTAAGTGTTTGCAGAAACAAGATGGATGAGATCGCAGCTCAACTCGAGGAAAAGGAAGCCCATGACAATGAGGTGGCAGAGAGATTGCAAAGGAAGCTGGAGGAGAAGGCCGCAGAGGTACGGGCGGAGAAAGAGCGGAAGCAGAAGGCAGTAGTGGAGGAGAAGGAAACGGAAGAGGAAGTTGCTCCCGAGCCACTAGACCTCACCAGCGTGGCATTGAACAAGGTGTTGCCCATCATGGGTGGTGCATTGCGTAATGACACGGAGCCTTCCTTTGATGAGACACGGTCGGAAGAACTCATGAGTTTCATCGCCGAGCGATGGTTGTCTTTGGAGTACGAGAAGGATTACGTCGTGCATGTTGAAGTCCGCGCTTCAAATGAAATAGCGAAAGCGGCCAGAGGACAGGCAAAGAAGAAGAAGACAGACGACCCGAAGGTGATGTTCCGACTGCGCAAACACAAGATGGCGGGAGCGGTGCAAAACCCCGTCGTACTGACGTCCCGTGCTATAATTGGAGCAGGTAAGAACTTCACCCCTTGCGGCTATAGTGGTCGGGGTTTCGGTGAAGTGCGTTCGCTGACTTACGAAGGTTTCCACACACAGGCATTCCATTACTTACGTTGGTTTTAGGAACGTACGAGGAGGTTGGCAAGGACTTGCATGCCACCTTGATGGAGGGAGTTGGGATCGCGGCGGTCATCACGGACGTGCCTTGGGGTGACGAGAAGGACACCGGGTACAACACGGCTGTTGATTGGGGTGCGGCCCTGCGTGCAATAAGCACGATCTACGACTTCAACGCGGCCTTGCCAGAGGAAAGTAAGAAGCATGACTTGGGAAAGGCTGATGGTGAAGCCATTGTGTTTGCAATGGGGGACATCACGGCAATCAACAACATCAATCACGAGGCCACGAAGAACCGTCTGAAGGTACGTTGGTCACTTTCCTGGTTGAATGAATACGGACTTAACCCCGGATCACATTTTGACGGGGTTGTTTGAACAGGTGTACAAGAACATGCCGGGCTTTGTGTTGTTGGATGGAGTACGGCAGACGGAGGTCCGAGGGAACACACCGGTTGCTTCGGGGCACCTGTACACGACATTGGCACGCTCTCTGAACAAGCCAAAGCTAGACTACAGGAAGGCGGTGGTGGCCCGCGCACCAGATCTTCTGAAACTTGCTGGAGTAAAAACTCTAACCAATTTCTTTTGTGGAAATGTTCTGGGCCCTTTGTCGGTGACCGAGTACCAAGCCTTGGAGAAGACCATTGAGGAGAACGTCAAGGCCCATGGAGCCGCGGAGAACTGGTCAAGCAAGAAGACTTCTGATGCGGTGAAATCCATTTGTGACGACGCCATGGAGGAGTTCCAGGAATACGCCCTTCCCTTCCAGGCTTTGCATTCTACCGGCACATTCAAGCACAACTGTCACATTGCTGGATGTGCCGCGTTGAAAGGACCCTGCCAGGAGCTTGGGAAGACCCTGGTGGTGGGACAGAAGAGTGTGGAATTGGGGGAGTTCTTGGTGGAAAGGTACACTTCTTCTGGTGGGCAGGTGGTGATGGACCCATCCATGGGGTCCGGCAGCGCGGGGGTAGCGGCCCTACGCAAGGGACGCTGCTTCCTTGGATACGAGCAGAAACAGACGAACTTTTTGTCAACCGTTTTCCACCTGAGCAGCGCCCTGCAAAAGATGGTGGAGGGTGATGAGGAGTATGTCCTCCGCAAGTACGAGGCACCTTAGGACCTTCTTGCTATTTTGGGCACGTGTAAGCGGGAAGGTCCCAAAGGATGAAGAGCTGTAAGACTCAGTTTTTGCCGCAGCACGACTTAACCAACAGCCGATGTAGAATAGAAGCCTAACGGGAAAGTCTTACGCGAGTCGAGAAGGGGCAGCTCCGCTGCGTTAGTATTGAGGTGTGAGAATAGCCTGAGGAAAGTTTTGCGCGAGTCGAAAAGGGGCAGCTCCGCTGCGTTAGTATTGAGGTGCAAAAATTGCCAAACTTGGTTTGTGTTTTGTATTTATGCTTTAAGCTGGCCCATTACACGAATAGCCCTGACCAAGAGTCTTGGTGCAGGCCTCGGTTTGCCTTAAACAAGTAGTACCTTTCACATTGGAAAGTCATAACGTACTCAAACTGAATAAAATATCAAGGGAGTCACATAAAATACTTTTTTCAAGAAACGTATACAATAAAATTATGCAAATTTTAAGGCCGTTTTAACTACTTGTATTCATGGGTCCTTCACAGTGGTGGCATTATTAAACCACGTATAATTTTGACAATCTCGGGTCCTCGTAACCTCGTAACCTCGTCAGTCTTGAAAGTTGAGAAAATCCTTAAGTAACCTTTCACTAAAATTCCACGCGGAAGGTCATGAAAACCCTCCGAGTAAGAAACATTTGATGCTATATTCGCCAACTTGACCATGATATTTAGTCCTATTAATAGGGTTCATTTGCTTGTTATCGGTGTAAGTGCATCATAGCTTATCGAAGATTGAGTGCCGTACGCATTCGAAATATAATCTATGGCGTCATGTCGCATACGCAATTGAGGATGCATACTACTAGACAATATACCGTCATGGTGTTAATATGTTAAGTTGGAGTATTCTGCCATATCTAACCCCTCGAGGTCCAACGGCTCCTTCGGACTCACGAAGGCCATCTATCAGCACGGTCGGCTTCAGAACATACGGGGATGAGAAGAGCCGTAGTATTCTCTCTCTTGAAATCTATCTCATTGAGGACTCCCTCATCAAACAAACCTTTCAGTGCCTTTGCAGGTGCTACTTTACGTCCATAAGTATACCCTCTCAGGGCAGTAGGAGACTATAACCGCGTTCCAGTGTAGCGTGCAGTTCGGCAGTTCTGTGAGCGTGCTTTCACTAGAACAAGGTTTTTGCTTAAGTTTGCTTAGTCTGCGATCACTCCTCCGTCAACGAGACGGAGCGCTCCCTGCAGGACGAGGGTCATGCCTTCCGGCGGAGCATGACCGCCTCACCAAGGTGGCGAAGACAATAAACGCGGCAAGTGGCTATGTTACTTCGAGATGGCGTGTGACCAAGCTACCTACGTGGCCGGTGAGTATTGGGGCCATGCGCATTTCTGGGGAACTGTACGGCCCCGACGAGCAATTAACGGAGAACCAGACCTCACATGGCAGCGCGGTACCAGAGAATATGACGTTCGACCTAGAGGAGGTGCCTGACCTTCTTAAAGCAAGTGCCGATTGCTTCTCAGACGAGGAGGGACCTGACGACGCGGAGACCGCACGGCTACTGGGGCAGCTACGTCTGGAAAGTGATGCCACCGAGTATAACGAAAACATATTTGTCCAGGTACGTACGACAGCAACATTCTTGTGTGCTAAGTGTATTGCCAGCCCACAACGGGTGTATAAAGAACTAACAATGCGGTATGGGGTTCGTACGCACGGTTTGAAAGCAGGCCTTCCATGCCCACGGTTGCGACCAGGCGTGGCCAACAGACTACGACGTGTGGGACGAGCGCACGGCCACGGAGGCAGGTCTCATGGATGAACTCTTGCGCACGGCCGAGGAAGAGCAGGACGTGGACATGCCTGAGGAAGAAAATGTCGTGGAAATGCCTCCGCCGGAAAACCTGCAATGGGACATCCGCCCAGGTGAACCGCTGTTTATTGACAATCCGGATAATGATATAACCGTTGGTGAGGCGGTCTACTACTTCATGCAGTTGCGAATAGACCAAGGTTGGTCACGGCCAGCTTTTGACCGATTTCTGAAGGTCCTGCTCATGCTGATGGGTGAGCTTACCCGATGTCGCTTGCCAAGCACCCTATATAGGATGCGGACTTACATGCAAGTAGAAGATCACATGGCATATGCGGTTCATGTATGCCCGCGGTGGTGCCGACATTTCCCCCGAGAGCCAGATCCGAGGAAATGGGGCCCAATGGAGGAGTGCGGTGTGGTGCTGGAGAAAGACGAAGCGGGTATCGTTGTAAAGCGCTGCAAGGAAAGACGGTTTGAGGTTGCGGAAACCGCGGACGGGGAGAAGTTGCGCCCGAAGGAGTGGTTCTATTATTTCCCGATCGAGGATACCATCCGAAGATGGATGGAATGCCCAGAGTTTTGCAAGGCCCGTGCCCGCCGAGACGCGCGCTTACAGTGTGACTTCTGGACATCGGAACTGGCGAGAACCATAAACCGCCACGCGTCCGTTAAGGGCGCTCTCTTACAGGACGCTCCTAGGATCGAAACCCCCGTTGGAGGTGATCCTTATGTGGAATACGCCGAGCACCACGTGATGGTGATTTCCCCCGGGGCGGATGACTGTCAAGTGTTCAACTCAGATGTTGGGTGACCCCCCCCCACACCATCTTGCACACCCCATATATACACAAGCATGTCGTGCAACCAGCCGCCGCGGATGCAACTGGCTGAGCGCGTGCGCGGGGATGTGGAGTGCAGGTCTTACTCCATGGGTGTCGGGGTGGTCAAAAGCGAAGACCTTCATTACTCGGTACGTATGAAGATGGTGGATCTGGATGGTGGAGTGGCTACAGGTTAATCCAGGTATCCAGCGTAGCTTGTGGCTTGTGGCATTATTAGCTTATTATGGTGGCAGTAGCAAGCTTGCAAGGGGAGAGGGGAAGGAAAAGAGAGGGGAAGGGAAAGTGCGAGGAAGCGCGCCTCGTAAATGTGTGGCATCTCGGACTTTCACCGAGATCTCCAAACCAAGGGTTTGGCGCTCTGTTTTAGGTAACGCCACTAGCACTCTGCAGAAATCTGAAGCGCCAAATCCTATCGCCTATCTGTGAGGAATGGAAGGTGGAATGGGGGTGGCACGAATGCAAGAATTTTAGTTTCGGAGATTATTAACAAAAGGCTTTTGTAGACGTGGCATGGTGAATTTTTAATTTGATGCGATTTTCTTAATTTTCATAGTTTGTTATCAAGTCATCAAGTTATTTGAATAGTTTGCCATATGTACATCAATATGTGTCGCAATATCTATAACTTGTAACCGGTGTAGACCCAGCAGCGGTCCGATTTGTATTAAAACCCCAAACGTCGATATCGCACCAAATCGCACACGACGATGTACCATTACAGATGGTCGTTGTAGGTCGCCTTGCCATAGAGAGGTAACCTAATTTCAGAGTATATTGCATAGATTGTCTAGTGTAATAGTATAAATAGTTAGCCCGTCAACGCGGGATATAGGCTAAAAAAACAGTCATACTCGATTTTTCCAGGCATTATGTACACCATTTTTTATTCTGTTAAGGATCAAGTTTAGACTCCCCAAACTTGAGACTTCCGCATTAAGCAATAGCTAATTCTGTACAATCTAGCCAAAGTACCGGTCATTGATATAAAAATATCCGCAACGGGCAAGGTACAACTTAGCAACACCAATTTCACTGTCGGTGTTAAGCTTGAAGCTTCGAGTTTGGGACTTTCGATGCTTTCGTCGATGAAGGTTAATAACTACCTTAGGCGACACCGCATTGTAATATTCCTAGGTTTCCCTCTATGCGAGCCCTAGTGCGCGTATCAAACACAACAACTAAAACATCCGTCTACATTATGTCCTGGCTTACATCTCTGGACACCGATGAAAGGCCAACCGGCCGGCATGGAATCACCAACAGGCATTGCACGGAGCCATAGTGGTTTGGAAGCCCATATATTGAATCATCAACGCCTTGAGCTTTGATTCCCTTAATTATTCCTCCAAGTTATATCAAAGCAAAACCGTTGTCAAATACCACATAACTATGGAAGACCTCTGCATTCGATGCGTGTCCCAACAATACTACCCATCGCGTGAATGCTGCCCCCTCCTGAAAAGCTAGGTGTGCATTCTATTCACGAGAAGCAACCCTCCAAAAGTCTTTGTAGAAGAGGGCTGCTAACGGAACACAACATGCAAAGTGAAAGCTAGATTCCCCTTCGACGAAAGTCATTAATGCAAAGTGTGGAATGTTGTGGTATTTGCGTTGCGCTTGCTGCGCCACGCAAATGTATGTTTGAGAGCCAGAAGCGATCATGAGTGCACCGGTTCCCGCGAACTGTATCCATTTCAGACATGTAAAGTAAACACTTGATATGGCTTCCGTAGACAACCGATCCTTGCTGTATGCCCGCGATTGACGTTGAGAGTGACACTACTTAGAGGCATCCTCCCCTTCAGATCGCAACCAGCTCCGGTGCTTAAGGCGGTAGAGAGCGCCTTGAACCCCCGAGGGAGCCCTCTGGAAATAAAACAAGTCGAGTTAGACTGTGATATCAATACCGAGCGTGAACAAGCGAAAATGAAGACAGTGATGTTAGTGGCGAACGTGAACAAGCGAAAATGAAGACAGTGATGTTAGTGGCGAGCGTGAACAAGCGAAAATGAATACAGGGTTTAGACGAAACAAAACCCAAAGTACGTAGTGACATGAGAGCAGATACCCCGCCGCGTGGCTTCTGGTCCTCCAACTTGACCCTCCCTTCGTGCGCCTGCGAATTCAGTTGTAACAAGCCAATCACTCTTGGGTCTTAGAACGAGCTGAACGTGTTCCGGTAAAACGGATGCAGTCCAGTAGAAGCCGGAAGCGCGTGCAGACCACTACGAAACGGAAGCACGTCGATACGATAGCGCGCCGTGGTTTCGTGCAACGCAAGATACGGTTATTACGTGTGAGCCTGAAAAAGGTCATTAAATGTCAAGATTTTATGTAGAGCGAGTTTAAGCCAAGTCAGCGAGGTAGCTGCAAAGCCCTACTGGGTATTCCATGCGTTTGATTCAGAAACTTGGATGCCAGCAACTCTACTGGAGAATCGTTTTCACCACTACACACCGTTATATCTGCATCGTTGGATTGATTGAGCGAGAGCTGTTCCACTGCAGCGCGCCTTTCTTGTTTCCGTAGGTCTTCGTGCAGCCGATGCAACTCCTCCCTGACGTAGGAGGGGTCAACCTGCGGTGGAACTTTACACAGAGCGATTTGATATTGCATGTGGGGGAAATAAGGTTACAGAGGTGATCGATTACCCGATGAGAAACAAGAATTTCGTCAAGCGTGATGGATGTGGAAAGGCGTATACCGCCACAAAAGGAAGCGGCTGATGGAATAAAATTATTGAAGCATCCCAGAGCAGTTTGTCGAGAATTCCTCTCCCGCAGGATTCCAAAGTTCAATTCCGAGGCTGAAAAATCTATTCTTTGAATTTATGAAGCAAATAAAACTGAAGTAGTCGTTATCGTGCTCGGTGATATAACCTAAAAAGGGGGGTCAGCCTTGCGCTGGCGTACCGGGGGGGAAAGATTCTCGTAGGCCCACTTGAGTTGCGCTTGCTTCTTTTTCGCCTGAAATTATGCGACCGCTTCACTTCAATGAACGTTTAGAGTAACCTGAGACGAAATTGCGTCCCTGCTAATCAGGCCCCGCGCACCGCAGGAGCAACTCTTGCGTACTTACTTGACTTTCTGCGTCCAGGACCTTTCGACCGACAGTAGAACTTCTTGCCTCACTGCCAAACACGAATGTTGAGCAAATTAAGGCCATAAGAATAGCCTTTTTCATTTTCGTGTCGCTCACGTGTGAGATTTCATTTTGCATGTCGAATGCCCTAGGGGGAAAGACGATGTTCTCACTGGAACCGATCGCGTCGCACTCGCTTTACGTGCTCACCAGACATCTGGGTCCGGACAAAGTTTGGAAAGTTGCTTAAATAATAACCGTAGGGAACATATTTTCTCCATTGTGAAAAACGACTGTAAAAGCTCACTCATCTTGACGGTATTTTTTTCACGCAGTGCTTTTAGGGGAGCCTTATTCCGTTACTGCACCCGTTATTTCGTGGCACGCACTCGCTCGACTGATGATGAGAGCTCAGAGCATGACTGAAAGCAAGGTACTCTTGTTCCCAGAGCTTATGGACTAAATTATACTTAGGGTTTGTAACGTTCTGGGGTCCATAAGCAATGCGAGCAAGAAGAAATAATAGTTAGAGGTCATACCTGCAATATGCCGTCGAGTTTGCTCCATTACGCTAACTACCGAGGTACACAGCTTGCAATAAATTATCGTATCCTCCTCGTTTTCAGCTGTTGGTTTAACCTATTTGCGGGGAAAAGAGATAGCGAAAACGGGTATTAAAGAGCTTCTGCCAATAATGCCAGAGTTTCTCCGAGCCTCTTCGATCAACTGCATGTTAATGTAACGTCGACCCTCGCGTGTCGCTGGCCGCGCAGCGGCCGCGCTCGGAGAAACTCTCGTCTGGGAACAAGAGTAATGGACGACACACTCGAGACTGACGGATGACGTGAGACTCTAACTCTATGACGGTCCACCCCCCAGAATTGGTGGGACGACAGGTAGGGTGCAGTTGGCGTGCTGTAGCGGCGTGTAGCTCGATGGCCAAGGCAAGATGCATGGTGGGGATGACGAAGGACATCAGGTGGGATGTGGGACTACCGCGCCTTGCCACATGGAGGCTCGGCACACCCCTAATTCTAGTGCAAAAGGTTGTTGATGTAGATTGTGGTAGGTGGGGGCATTGGAGGGGGTGTGGCCCGAGCATGGTTGCGCTGACGGAGCAGGGCGTAGCGAGCGAACCGCTTCGATTCGTGCGGCGCGCGAGGTGTCCCAGCACACTAGAAGAGTGGCGAAATAATACTTTTGGGGTGGATGGCGGGGGGGCAGGGTGGGGAGGTTCGAAATGCAGGCCGGCTCTCAGGGTTCGGGTCTTACGCGTACGTGGGTCGCAAGGCTGAAAAAAACCGGACCGCCATAGAGATATGGCCAATGAATCCAAACTCGGTCTCGTGGTGCCATGTGCATCGAAAACAATGTAACACATGCCCTGAGGCTGAAAAAAACCGGACCGCCATAGAGATATGGCCAATGAATCCAAACTCGGTCTCGTGGTGCCATGTGCATCGAAAACAATGTAACACATGCCCTGAAGGGTCACTCGACCGCTGGGGTGGCTTGGAGCCCCATGGATCCGCCGATTTCGAAGGGGGGCTAGGGCAGCATATCTCTATGACGGTTCACCCCCCAGAATTGGTGGGACGACAGGTAGGGTGCAGTTGGCGTGCTGTAGCGGCGTGTAGCTCGATGGCCAAGGCAAGATGCATGGTGGGGATGACGAAGGACATCAGGTGGGATGTGGGACTACCGCGCCTTGCCACATGGAGGCTCGGCACACCCCTAATTCTAGTGCAAAAGGTTGTTGATGTAGATTGTGGTAGGTGGGGGCATTGGAGGGGGTGTGGCCCGAGCATGGTTGCGCTGACGGAGCAGGGCGTAGCGAGCGAACCGCTTCGATTCGTGCGGCGCGCGAGGTGTCCCAACACACTAGAAGAGTGGCGAAATAATACTTTTGGGGTGCTTGGCGGGGGGGCAGGGTGGGGAGGTTCGAAATGCAGGCCGGCTCTCAGGGTTCGGGTCTTACGCGTACGTGGGTCGCAAGGCTGAAAAAAACCGGACCGTCATAGAGCTAATAACGGGGCTCCCTCTAACCCGGTATCTCTATGACGTGCAACCCCCCAGCTGGGGGGGGTGACCCATTCCCCTCTGTTGTGCGTGCAGTGGGCGGCGTAGTGAGTGGTGGGATGCGGTGGTGTGCATCCCGCACGTCGACCGAACATGGAATAAGGGATTTTACATGTCGACGGTGGCTGGGGGCTTGGAGGAATGCTAAAAATATTATCACAGATCGCGGTGATTAATATGCTGTCGTCCGGGCGAGTGGGGCTGACAGCGTGACAGGGGGCAGCAGGGCCTTACTACAGAGGTGGCTTGGTGGGAGCAAGTGGGAGTGAAATGGTGATGGCTTGAGATACGATGTGCCCCTACTCTATGTGGAGGTGGGTGCGTGCAGGGGGGGCCACTGGGGGGGTGCAGATGGGTTAGTCGCCCACTGCCTTGACTGCACGCGTGAGTCGCGGCTAGGGGTGGGGAGGTAGAGGAAAATTCTGGAAATGTGGCACGTCATAGAGATATGGTGCAATCCAGGAAGGTGTGCAAATGAGGTTAAATATGAGTTGCGTGAACCCAATGGGGTTGCCCTGAAGTGCTCATGGGGTCAGGAACACCGATATGGGGGGTGCCGTATATCTCTATGACGTGCAACCCCCCAGCTGGGGGGGGTGACCCATTCCCCTCTGTTGTGCGTGCAGTGGGCGGCGTAGTGAGTGGTGGGATGGGGTGGTGTGCATCCCACACGTCGACCGAACATGGAATAAGGGATTTTACATGTCGATGGTGGCTGGGGGCTTGGAGGAATGCTAAAAATATTATCACAGATCGCGGTGATTAATATGCTGTCGTCCGGGCGAGTGGGGCTGACAGCGTGACAGGGGGCAGCAGGGCCTTACTACAGAGGTGACTTGGTGGGAGCAAGTGGGAGTGAAATGGTGATGGCTTGAGGTACGATATGCCCCTACTCTATGTGGAGGTGGGTGCGTGCAGGGGGGGCACTGGGGGGGTGCAGATGGGTTAGTCGCCCACTGCTGCCTTGACTGCACGCGCGAGTCGCGGCTAGGGGTGGGGAGTTAGAGGAAAATTCTGGAAATGTGGCACGTCATAGAGATATGGTGCAATCCAGGAAGGTGTGCAAATGAGGTTAAATATGAGTTGCGTGAACCCAATGGGGTTGCCCTGAAGTGCTCATGTGGTCAGGAACACCGATATGGGGGGTGCCGTATATCTCTATGACGTGCAACCCCCCAGCTGGGGGGGGTGACCCATTCCCCTCTGTTGTGCGTGCAGTGGGCGGCGTAGTGAGTGGTGGGATGCGGTGGGGTGCATCCCACACGTCGACCGAACATGGAATAAGGGATTTTACATGTCGACGGTGGCTGGGGGCTTGGAGGAATGCTAAAAACATTATCACAGATCGTGGTGATTAATAAGCTGTCGTACGGGCGAGTGGGGCTGACAGGGGGCAGCAGGGCCTTACAGAGGTGGCTTGGTGGGAGCAAGTGGGAGTGAAATGGTGATGGCTTGAGGTACGATATGCCCCTACTTTATTTGGAGGTGGGTGCGTGCAGGGGGGGCCACTGGGGGGGTCGCAGATGGGTTAGTCGCCCACTGCCTTGACTGCACGCGTGAGTCGCGGCTAGGGGTGGGGAGGTAGAGGAAAATTCTGGAAATGTGGTACGTCATAGAGATATGGTGCAATCCAGGAAGGTGTGCAAATGAGGTTAAATATGAGTTGCGTGAACCCAATGGGGTTGCCCTGAAGTGCTCATGGGGTCAGGAACACCGATATGGGGGGTGCCGTATATCTCTATGAAAAAAGAAAAAAAGAAAAAATGTGACATACTCCTACCGGAGATGTGATGTTAGGAGGTGCACAGCTGTCAAGCCTGCCCCTTTATTTCTACCTATCTACAGATGTCCCAGGCAGTTATTACTCGCAAAAGTTAAAACCCTCCCTGCAGCCCTGCCTCATAACGGGAGACTGCAGTTCAGATGGCACGGGCGACAAGCGGTTAAAGATGCCCCCACTATTTTCTTGGCTCCAGGCAAGCAAGTTTGTCCGATGCCAAGTGTGGCCGTCTACTAGTGGAGCTCCTAATGGTCACTCCCAGTATGCGGCCCGGTGGGGGTGCATATCCTAGGATACATGCAATTCTAAAAGCACAAGTTGTGCTCCAACTAGAGCAAGATCTGTAGAGGGCAGATGTTGCAGATATTGTGGTCAAACGTAGATGCGCCAGTCCAATGACCACGCCGCTGCCGCCGCTGAAAACCCCCAGATGCGTCGTGGTGTGGGGGACGAAAAGCGTTTGCCGGCTCTGTCGTGCCTGTCCCGCCAGGTTGCCAAACTCGTCGGCCGCTGACTCGCTCCCAGCAGGTCCTGCACATGCGCGCTGAGTGAATGCGCTCCAGGGAAATGTAGCTGGCGGAGTTCCGGTTCAGATGTGCTGGTCATAGACCTCCACGTCCAAGCCGTCCGCCTCATGCCAGGGGTCCTCGTACTCGAGGTCGGCGATGTCCTCGTCCTGAGAGTCCCCCTGCGCAGCTGCTTTCCCCTTTTTGCTCGTTCTCGGTGGGCTAGGCGGCACCGATGCCGGTTTACCACTACGTTTCTCACCAGGAGAAGGCGGTGTGCCAGACGGTGCACGCTGAACGATGTCCGAAAACGTTAAGTCTCTGGACTTCACTGTTCCAGAGGCGTTGCCAAAAGTGAAAGATGCTCCTGGCACGACTGTTGGCAAAACGGAAGGAGTCGTGAAAAACCCCGTCGTCGCTGGCGGATCTCTCCGCTCAGCGCGCTCCTTCGCGTTCTGTCGCTGCGTGGTTCTCCTGAGGGTCCTGACGCTTGGCCCCTGCGATGAGGCGGTGCCACGCGTGGATGACGAAGGCGGAAACGTCGATGAAGTCGCCAAGCCCGGTGCTGTCGTGCTAGCCCGCTCAAATGCGGGAAGGCACACCGTTGCCGCTGCTGCAACTGCTCGAGTCGCGTGCAGAGCCAGATGCGTTAGGCTCTGTTGCGGCGTAAGCGCAATGGACTCGTCGTCACCGATGCGTTCCGGCAGGGCCGCCCCCTGCCTTCGTGCTAGCCTTTGTGCTCTCAGCGCAGCCTGAGCTGTGCTGATGAGTAACTCGAGGCTCATCTCCGCGGCTTCGTGCTGCGGACTCGTTGCCGGTCCGCAAGATGTCGGCTTTCGCCCCCCCATGTCGTGAGAGCCCGCTTCAACACAAAATTCTCGTGAATAATTTCAAAATTATCTTCCCTTTATCCATTATATCGCTTGAAGTTTTTCATAAAAATTTTGGGTGAGAGCGTTGCGCAGCCGCCGTGTCGTCCCTCATCTCTATGACGTGCAACCCCC
>LGRX02003609.1:0-19742 GCA_001247695.2 Cymbomonas tetramitiformis
CTTCACAAATGTAAGATGTGCAATGTCAAGTTCAATCCTAAGGAGAAACACGTGTGTGGATACAAAGCATGCCCAAATTGTAAGGTCGTTTGTAATCTATATGAACACAGATGCTACATGACACAGGTCAAACCGAAGTCCGTACTGTCACCTGAATTAATTGTGTGTTTCGATTTTGAAACTCGAAACGACAGCGGCAAGCTTGTCGTCAACCACTGCGAGAGTCAATATCATAATGGTGTAAGTGTCGTTCATGCTGAACTCGGCTATGCCGACCGGCTTTACAGTGGCTGAGTCTGCTTATTTCAAACCCTGGAGGTGTGATTAGCCTTAGCCGCAGTGGTGGGTTGTGCCGGGACAAGTCCCCGGGCACCCAGCTAGAAGTGTATCTGTTTCCAGTAAAGTGCTGTTTGTTATCTGTTTAGTTAGCTCCGCTTGCCTAGCCCTATTGGCTACAGTCACAGCTCCGGGTGGTGTGCTGGACTTTAGGTTCAGGGTTATTATTATGGGCTCTGATAGCCCCTAGCCTGACCCGTCTCTGATCGGAACCGTGACTCCGCTAGTAGCTAGGATGACAGTACAGTAGTACTGTACTGTCAGTCATTACTTCGTATTATCCGGGTTTCCGAGATGCATGATAAAAGCACTCGGCCGGACTGTTATGGGAGCTTAGCCAGTTTGTTTCACCGAGCGGAACACCTGTTCTCGCACCATTTCCCGATGGAACATCCATTGAATAGTCGATTGTTGCAACCTGTACCTCTGTTTTTTTCATAATCTATTGTATATATAATGAGCTCATTTGGTAATGAACTAAATGCAACAAAAGTTACGGCAACCGATTTCTATGGTAAAGGGATGACAATCGGTCGTGATGGTAGAAATGGTAATGTACCGGAAGCAAGAACTCAAATTAATTTGTTAGGAACTGAAGCTATATTTAATTTTGATGCAAGCCAAAGCGGGGACCCCGGTATTGCAGATTTCAACATGGCGGGAAAGCTAAGCAAATTTAGAATTGCAAATCTCCCGGTTGTAACGGGAGCGACAAATACACCACCAAACGACGATATAGTTCCGGTTAATGGATTATACGTATACACTTCCAACCCTATAAGTAATTCTGGACAAATATTCATGAAACTTCTTTCAATACCTCCACCGTAAATTATTAAATCGTTTATAGTATATAATGTCAGCTTTCGGTTCAAATCTAATAGTTGAAAAAATTAACGGCAAAGACTATGTAGCAGCCCCAGGGACAACCGATACACTAACGTGCGATACAGTTGTGTGCCAAACTATAGGCAGCGTAGTCTCGCCGTTAGAGACGATGCATATCGGTTCGGACATACGCTATCAGAACGATATCAAATTCATAGATACTCAAGACCCATTGAATGAACGAGAACAAATGTCCTTGTTGACAGATGGGTCGCTAAAAGTACACACATCACTCAAATTCAACGACTTCGTGTTGAACAACCCGGTTTCCAAATCACGATTTTCAGCAGGTCTCGATGACCTCGATGCTTCTTTCGAGATTAAAAGCTTAGACCCTGTTGAACAAACACGAGTCTCAATTGGGGAAACCGGTATTAATGAAATTACATGTATGCAAACGACAATCAATATAGAGCCATTCGGCAGTGGTCTATTAATCAACGACGGTCCACTCGTGCTCAACAGCGGTGATATCACATTGACTGCAGGCAAATATCGCGGAGATGGAAGCCTTTTGACAAACTTACCTTCTGGTGCAAATCAGAATCTACAATCGGTCACTGACCAAGGTAGCACGACCACAAATAGTATTAGTGCTTCTGCATTTGTGGGTGATGGGTCAGCGTTAACAAATCTCCCAGTTCAACCTGATACATCTACACTTCAAGATGTGACCACCCGAGGGGCTGCAAGCAGTGTCGCCGATGTTTCATATACAGGTACAGGTACCATGATTGTCAATCAAGAAAAACTTAGTGGGAATAATCTTAGAATTGAAAGTGGTTCTGGTGGTTTTGGTAAAGTATCAATCGGAGAACAAACTCAAGGGTATACAAACGCCGACCACATTGGAGACCGTTCTATCGCTATAGGTAGGAATGCATTGTCCATTAACAATACAACAAGTAATGATACGATTGCAATTGGTTCCGGTTCGTGTAATAGTAATTGTGGTGACTATGTCGTGTCTATTGGCGACGACTGTGGTCAGGTTAACTGCAAAGATGCAGCAGTGAACATTGGAAAATATGCAGGTGAATTCACAGCCGGTGAAAGTTCCATAAACATAGGTGCTTTGGCAGGACAAAACTCTACTCAGAGTGCGGTTAACACCGATAACACAATTGTTTTGAATGCAAGCGGGGTAGAATTAAATGCCGGTGTCGCAAGTAGTTGTTATATCAGGCCTATAAGATTGTCTCCCGACCCAGCAAGCGAGTCACAAATGTTGCATTATGACACAGCATCCAATGAGGTCCGATATGGTCCTGTTTCTAGTGGCGGCGGTGTTCCAAGTTTATCACAGGTCCTTGCTGTCGGAAACACCGGTGGTTCAATTAACCTCACTTCAGATTTGGATACGACGGCCATAAGAATCACGAACAGTATTGATTGGGCTTACACAACTCCAAACACATCTTCGATAACGACTGATGGTATTCCATTAACTCAACTTACGAATGCCTATAGAAAAACGACATCACCAAACACATTCACAGGCCAAGTTTACACAATGGTGAATACAACAGCTTCTACAATCACATCAGGAACGGTGGTGTCATTTGACGATGTAAGCACTAACATCAATGGTGTCAAACCCTATGCAGCAATAAACACAGTTACTAATACCAATGTCAGTGTTATAGGTGTATGTGTCCAAGATAGTCTTGCAGGTAATTCTTGTTTTGTACTTATTAGCGGTTTCTGTTCTGTTAACTGTATTGATGGTTCGTACACCAAGGGCCAGCTTTTAGGAGCTCAAGCAAACGGTGTTGTAAATTCAGCGGCAGTTGCGGCGACTAATGGTGTAATCGGGTGCTGTATGGAAACCGTAACTCATGCATCGCCAAATGCAGTTATATGTTATTTACAACCGTCATTTAAATTGTAAATATATTGTAAATGCCTGTAAAGCGAAATAATCCTAATTTACCAAGTTGTGAAACCGTCGTTCAAGATGGTGTCGGTATGAGAATTAAAGGAATTATAAATGGAAGACTCGCAAACACTCGATGTAAGGTAAGAAATATTGCTAACGCCCAAGGAAACGTAGTTAGATATAGTAAACAGAACTTACCAAAAACAAAAGCAAAAACAAATCAACGTCAATCAAAGGTGAACGTATCATTAGAGGGTGGGACTGGTGCAAACGCCATTTTAATATATGATACAGGGGCGACGTCCACCCAAATGAGCACAGCAGATGCCAGACTTATAGGAATAACTAAACCCGGAGACGGTACGTCCGATTATCATAATCAACCACAACGTGCTACCGGTATAGGCGGTTCGGTTGCCACAACACAATATTCCGACGTTCCTTTAATATTACCAGCGACCGGTGAAGTAGCAGAAGGCTCGGTATTGGTTTATCCTAACGCTATAGGATTGTTAGGTATATCACATATAAAACACTTTAAACGATACCGCGTGAAATTTAAATAGGTATATATGATATATGTCAAGTTTTGGACAAAGTTTAGTTTGTAAGAATTTAACATGTGATACGATTAATGGTCAAACATATAATCCTGTACAAAGTTCAAAATGGACCGAAACAAATAAAGTTTTGGAACCGGCAACCGCTGGAGCAAGTGTAAAAATTTCCGGTTTAGAAGTAGATGGAAATGCAAGAATCAATGGTGGAATTGTCAACGTTGTACAATTAGGTTCCAAGACAAATTTAGAATTACAAGGGTCAAAAGCTGCTGATTCAACATTTATAGATTTGAATACATCACTGGTTGAATTATCAGAAGTTAATTCAGTGTATGCTTTGGAGTTTCGTAAACGACCTGTTATACCATCAAATCAATTTTTTAGAATTAACATGTTAGGTGATATCATAGGTGCTAATTTAATAGAAGCTGATATTGTTCAAACTCCTGTCGGAGAGTTAAATAGACTGACATTGCCGTCAGAGTTATCTCACATAGGCTGTGAAGTCATTACAGCTTTGACAAGTGGAGCTCCAGGTAATAGAATTGTGCAAATTCCCGCAGGAAAATTCATTTGTTTCTTCAATTTGACATTTACTTCATCAGATATAGCTACTGGTGGAAAGATTCTGAACATAACATTTGATACATCAAACTTACCAATCACAGCTCCAGAAATCACAGGTAGAAAATATTTAGTTTCTGTTACTCGGCCGCAAACGGAATTTAACGAAAGTGATTCCAGGCTTGACGTATTAAACCAATTTACGTATATAACTAAACCAGGTAACCAGTTTGCTTTACAATTAGTAGGTGACGCAGATATAGTAGGTATGAAAGCAAGCTTCATTGTGAAATTCATAGAAATGCAGCAGTAGCGAAACAATCGAAGATAAGCAACACCGATGTGCCAAACCGAGGATTAGTATTAGAGTATTATATCCTTACTTTGGAACACATAAGGTACAAATCGGCATCACGGGCAACACGGGTAAAAGGTGGGGAAATAGGTCATATTCTCGTTATCTTATATATAGTCTATAATATGACCTAATGTGCCACCTTTTGATTTCGCGGTGATTCATTGCCCATCGCGTATAACTTGTCGCAGATTTCCAGAAATGTACAAATGTTCCAAACTGGGGATTAATACTATAGTAATATATCCTCACATCGGAACACACGACACATAAGAGCGAGTTGTCGCAGATTTGGAGAAAATTCTTGGCACATTCCAAGCACATTCCAATAATTCTTGGCAGATTTCAAGAAATGTACAGATGTTCCAAACAGGGGATTAATACTATAGTACTATATCCTTACAATGGAACACACGACACACAAGAGCGGGTTGTCACAGATTTCCAGAAACACAATTTCAGATATTGTCGCAGAATTCCAGAAAATTCTAATGTGCCAAATTGGGGATTAATACTATAGTAATATATCCTCACATCGGAACACATACAACAATCAATCCATTGATATATGGTTGCGAGCTGGGAAGCGAGCAATGCAAGGCGGGCATGGGTGGTAGGTAAGGCGGCAATAGCATAGATTGTAGCCAGTCGCTGTGTCGACTTACGCAATTCTGCCGTAGATAACCGTAGGTACTCACTACATAAGAGGCGTTCCGAAATACTGGGAAATCCTGGCAAATACATAAGGTACTTAAGAGATACAAGTGTATATAATAAGGATACTCCCCCACTACACGCCTCTTATGTAGTAGCTGCAAACAAAATTTTAATTTGTGGATATGATTGTATATATATTTATTTATAAATTTATAAATATATCGACAGAATGTCGTCTGAACAATTATAAAATATAAAATATGAGTTAAACCGAATAAATTATGAATTAAACCTTTGTCCGAACCCTTAACTGTCGATCGGCGACCATCGATCTGACGGAGATAATTCTTTTTGGCGAGGATCGAGGGGGGGATCAGTGTTAATGCTGAGAGCTTCGACAATGAAAGTTGATGACATTGTCATGAACGTCAGTTGTATGGGCTGGCCGAGTCCGATGGAAATCAAGTTGCTTCCCACATTTTTTTGGGGGGGAGGGCGAAGCCCCCCCCCACTGTGGTGGCCGTGAGCCGTAGGGGAATCGACAACTTACTATCTATTAATTTTATTCTTTGAAATTGGATCTTTGAAATTGGATCAACTGGGATGTTTGAGCCTCGTAGGTGATTTGGCCTTTTAATTTTGAGGGCGAGATTGGGCTTCCGCGCCCCCGTCGTGGCTCATCCCGTCGCCCACTGCGGGGTTGGCTGAGGCCGGCTCGACGAAGGGGGTTGAGCGACATCAAATTTCAAAATATTTGCTACTATGCTTCAAATAACACTATTGGTTGCAAATACCGAATTTTGATTTGTAGATATTTGGATACTGTGATGTTCAATCTTCTATTTTATTGGTCGATCTAAGTGTTGACACCCAAGTATCAATGACACATGTCAAAATGATATGAATGCCGCCATTTTGCGGTTATCGTTGACACAATGATATTGTCAGATTATGAATACAATTTCCAAAAAACATTCGCAAACATGCCAGCTATTAAAGTTTGAAGAACTCCTATCTGGAAAAATCTATACTATTACAAATCTTTCATGTTATTGGTTCTTCTACATGTTAGACATTTAAATTTTAATGACACATGTCAAACGAATAATGCAATTGCCGCCGCTCATGTACTTACACAATGACATTTGTCAACATTATGGACACAGTTACCAAATCTATTTGATACTATAGATTGAACTTACTTCCCTGTAGCAACCTACAAATTGCTTAACGACTCTTTGCTTAAACCATTATTGACAATACAACCACAGCAACTCTATCCAGATTCACTGTTAAACATGTCCGCACCTATCAAGTTCGAAAAACATGGTTTGCAACCATAAAAGCCAAGTCCGAAAATGGAGAGGACCTCACCCAGGATCATTTCAGGGTGATGGCATACCTTGAGAGTAAGGGCAAGGCTCTCTCCAGAACCAAGGAGAAGAAGCCTGTAGTAACCCTGATATTCAGGGATGCCTGTGGCCACATCCTTATATGTTCGGGCTGGAAAGCTCTTACTGGGTCCACCAGGGACGATCCGAGTCTAATAATACTACATTCCACAAATATAAAGTATGATTCCTTGTATTGTACACTACCTTCATCTTGCGATATTCCTAGTATCATAAAACTTTGGCTACACATTTGAAGATCTTAATACGGGTTAGTCTACGATGAATGCGTTTGGGTTTGCTCATTCCTAATTACCAATAATGCATGACACTCGCCTTCCTAAACTTTTAATTTTGTCGACATTCTTAATTTCAAAAATAGAACCTAATCATTGCATCACACCTAACATTTGTATTCTGCATAGAAATTGATTTTTCCCCACCTGTACGTTCACGTACCCCCTATAAATTTTTAGAGGTTTGATTTCGCAGAAACCAGCTATTACAGAACGAACATTGCTTTGCGTGACGTATAGTGTATAGTAGTTTACAGCCTAGCTTTAAGACGCTTTTTGGGAGACGTATTGTCAGGGTTATGACCGATGACATATGTGTCATACATGTCATACATGTCATACGTGTCATACCTGTCATCCATGTCATGTCATGTCATGTCATATATTATTATGACAGTCGACAGTATGGTCGATCATGACTGTACAGGTCGAGTCGCGTCATACATTTATGACAGTCGTCAGTACGGTCGACTATGACATGTACAGTCGTACCATTTGTCATTCACTCACCTTGAGTGACACCTGTCATTGAGAGGCCAGGTTGTGGCATCGAGATGACAAAGCAAGATGAAGTCTTGAAGAACCGGAAGTGTTCGGAGAAAACTCATCTTCGCTTCTAGCATGTTCTGAACAAGCATGCGAGTATCATATGGCTTATTCGTTCAGCCGATACTGATTGTTCAACCAATGCCTTGGGTTCACAACCCAATTGTGGTGGCATCTATGAGATGCGGGGCATTGCGTAAAATGAGGTAGCGTTGGGCTACAGCAGTCACTTCTGAAGAAGCACTGCACTCATATCCACACAGACGCTGCGTGAGCTATTAACGTTCCATAATAGCCTCGCTATATATCATATATCATATCGCTTCCAAGCGAACCCTTAAGAGTGGTATTCTAATCGTCCACGCGACGAACGAGAACCTAAGTGTGCAGTGCAGCAAATAGAGATATATTGTATTTTGTGTGTGCAACAGGTTCGCGGATCGCATATACATACAGGCGCTCGCAGTCGCACATATAAGACATATATCGCATAAATACACTCGCTGCGGAATAAACAGCGGACGAAGTGCGCGGGAGATACCGTCGCTAACACTTACGCTCGCATAATCACCGTCAGAGTATAACAGCGCGAAGAGGTATGCATACAGCATACAAATCGCATACATATGCTGCTATCATTCGCAAAATTGCACGATATGCGACATACTGACGCGCAGATGAACAAATCGTCATCAGTGTATGTTCCGTACACGAAATGGCATTCATATCATATGCCATACATACCTGCGACAGAGATATGTTCACTAATTGCAGCGCGCACATCAGCGACTTTGATAAATCGCTACTCGCACTAATTTTCAGTGCAGTATACGCATCAAAATCTCGTCATTTCAAATGGTTGCAAAAATCACTCATTTTGCTTGACAGGATATACATACACCTGCTAGATTCATCATGAACAGACGATGCGCGATGATGGTATACATATATGCAGCATGCTACTTAAAATCTGTGATGCTTGCACATAAGAGATGATGTTTATCCATGCACTGGCAGATTTACATACAAGTTTGCAATCATATGGGTGTGCATCATATGCTGTGTGTGTAGCCACACACACACACATATAAGTAGACGAAATCAGATAAATATGGACGCTGTGCAATCACATGTCTGTGTACTATATGTTGTGTGTGTAGCTGAATCTGTGATATCACACACACACATGCACACTTGCAGCATATACTATCCATCGCATGCAGCGAGATGTACCATGCATTATTATACCATGCAACTATACCATGCAGCAGATTCCAATGTTCTGATGACCACACAAATACTTTAGATCATCAGCATTATACTTATCAGCAGCACAGTGATCTGTGCACAACATGTGTGTGCAGATCAGCACACACACATATACACTCATTTCACTTACAGCAATCATTAATACACAGTGCATATACTTCTATATCATGCACACATTTTATTCTGAATGATTGCAATGTTGTAAATGTTACATACTTTATTATATTGAACAGCTTGATCACGATAACAGCTGTATTAAATAGAGCATAAGCATATTGCAGTGAATGCTAAACTATATTAGAATCCATGTTGCAAAGGGTGCCTGACAGTAATCATAACACCATAATTAGTTTGTCGTGCCCTGGTGGAGCCGAGATGCTCTCCAGGTAACATGTACATTCTATGGTGGATTACTTGAAGGAATGCTCACCTGAGCTTCATGTGAAATTTATCAGCAACTCATATCGTAATGAGATTATCATGGAAATACAACAATCCCTAAACTATATATATCATGTTAGATATAATCAGTACGTGGTATGCTGACAATCTGCATGATAAGCTGTTAGGATATTGTGATATCCATAAAGATCTTGCAAAGTGTGTGTAAGTAAACACACACACACACAAGTACTAATCAGCAGTACTATACACTGCACAAACACTAGCATTCATTATGTTGACAATACACTGACTCCAAGTGTAATGATCAAGTATTGTATCAATACATAATACATAGATCCCACTTCCAAACACATGTGCGTGGAAGTGTCAGCGATGGCGATACATAAGGGAACAGGATCAAACAACATGCTGAAGGGCTGGATGGAGATATCTCCAGACCCGAAGGCAGTATACAGTGCTCAAATAACAGCTGGTCACTGTTGAGCATTGTCCATGCGTCTCACTCACATATCATCGCTGGAGCAACATCAATATCTACATTGCATTCTGACAGTTGATACAGATGATCACTTCACATGCATGTACCAACTCAGATCAGCAACCATACATGAATTGACAAAAGGTGGTTGTGGACGTACATACACACAAACATTGTGTTGTGTAAAAACTGCTTAGATTATATCTAGCAGTGTCCAGATGTATTTGAACATAGAGATATCACTTGATATACTCGTTGTATACATCCAAATATATCTTAGGATCTGACACAACTGTGAATTCATTACAGTTGATATATCTTAAATATCACCAGAGCGCATTTGCCTCCATGGGTTTAAATCAGTAAAACCCAGAAATGTGATCAACCACAGATGTTGATATGCAGCATAATTCACTTTTATGCCATGAAATTTGTCATGTGCAATAGTGAAGTGATTTGCAGTACTTCTGTACTTTGCAGTCCACACACACACAGAGATATGTATATATATATATAGCCAAAAACGGCCAAAATAGGTAAAATCCGTTTGCGATAGATTTGAAAATTGAAAATCGGACCCTATTTTATTTGATAATATGATTTTATACCTATTGAGGTATGAGAAAATCATAATGACACATGTCATATCTCGTGTAACACCCTAGATATTAGGTGTGTAATATATAGGGGTAAACATATTGGCTGTAACACTAAATCGGTCAAAATGCTGTACGTGTAATCTTTTGCAAATTCGGGATTGATTTTTTTTGCTATAATGGATATTTATCTATCAAATAACAATCCCTGAAAGACATAACACGTGTAACACCCTGTAACACCCTAATATTTGAATGTGTGTGTGAGGGGTATAACGTACCCTCTGAAAATCACCTAACATTCACTTAGGTATTGAATGCAGTTTTGCTTAAAAATCTTGGCAAAATCGTTATACTGCTTATTTTTTACCTGTATTAGGGTTACTGATATCAAGTAACACCCTAAACACTGTATTGGGTAATAGGGCCACTGTAACCACACATGCCCTAAAATGCCGCCATTATTTGGAAAAACTTCGTTTTTTGGCATTATTATATCATGCTAAATCATCGTAGACATGATAATACTATGGGCAACAACCCTAAAACTGTAGGGCAACAACCCAAAAACTGCAGGGCTACAACCCAAGGACTGTAGGGCTGCAACCCTAAAACTGTAACAGCTGATTCCTATAAGGAATGCATGCTGAATGAGGTATTGGCAATTGACAACTGCCACTGTATCACACACTTCCTTGAGGGGGGAAGAAGGTGGATATATGTACATGCATAACCTCATCATAATATACAGATATACCATATATAACATAGGTATATATATATCTTCACACACTCAGTTAGCTGAAGAGATTTTGGTGTTGTGTTTTGTCTTTATTAGATGGCAGAAGCAGAAGATCCAGATATTCCACCCATCAATGCAGATCCGTCTACATGGTTCTTTGACATCTTAGGCTCATATGATGCATACAGTCGTTTCAAGATCCCGAAATGGCATGCTGGTTATGATAATACCCAGACCAGATTCGACAAGATAGGGTTTTTCGACAATATCAGCCGAATGAAGCCTGATATGAGCAGATATCGAGATCCTGAAAACGAGCCTCAGGAACCAGATGAAGAATATACAGCAGACAGTCCTCCGATGGTCTTTTTAGATCCAGATGCAGATACAGTACCAGCCAGCTCCACCAGCTCCACCCAGTTTGGTCCCCAAGGTGAAAATGGCACCACCTAGGGAATTCAAATCAGGACAGGACGCAGAGGTCTGGTTGGAAACAGTGGACAGATATTTCCAGTTCACTTATCCAGGTGTCAATGATAAGGATTTGATCACAGTGTTTCTCACTCTTATACAGAATAACGACAGACACTATTTCCAGGTCGTGGCAAATCAACCAGATGCCACATTTGCAGGAATCAGAGGGATTTTCCTCAGACAGTTTGGTAACCCCCATAAAAGATCAGTGGCTAAAAAACACCTAATGTCACTGAAACAGGAAAACCAGACTTTTTCAGATTATCTACGCACATTCACTTCACTGGCTGCACTGGCAGCAGTTGAACTGGAAGATGTGTTGATAAAGGACAGATTCGTCAACAGCGTAGATCCGGAACTTCGCAGACAGTTTCATTTACGATTCCTGACAGAAACAGAAAGGAATAATATGTCGTGGTCACTAACCACACAGATATTGCTTGATTTGAACTACGTCATTCACTCAAAGCAATCAGAAACCCTTCACTATCGGGGTCAGAAGGAGCAGTCATCTGGAGGTCCAGCCAAAAAGGATAAGGACAGAGGACGTGGCAATAAGCCATACGACAGATCCAAAAATCAGAATTGGAAACAGAATGACAGTCAGAAGTCCAATCAGAATAGGAATAAAGGAAAAAGTGGCAAAGGCAAGGGAAAAGGAAAAGGAAAAGGACAATCACAGAAACAGAATCAGAATAAGACTTGCCATCGTTGTGATCGACCAGGTCACATCGAGAAGGATTGTTGGGCCACCACTACCAATGATGGAAAGCAGATCAAAGGCAAGCCACCAGCACAGAATCCCTTTCAGAATCAGAGACAGCCACAGAAGAATCAGGGTGCAAAAGATGGGTCTAACAAACTCATTAACACGATCAACACCTTGGTCAAGGAACTGAAGAGTCAGCACAGCATCAATGCAGCAGTTGCAACTCCAGATCCAGTTCCATCAGCTTCAGCTCCTCAGGGAAACTCTCAGGGTACTGCGCAGGTACCGGTGATGAGAGCACCCCGAGGGTAGATCAGCCAGAAAGTGCCACTGAAGCAAGTGGCCGGATTGAGAGTATTTCAGAGGAAGTCCTATCCAGACTGACACTACAGTTTCAGCAGATGGATAATCCCACAGAAAACATCGCACAGATGCAGTCTCAGACAGCACAGCTGAAATCACAGAAAAAGCTGTTGCTGTATAAGGGGAAAGTCCATGGACAGAATACTCACATTTTGGTTGATCCAGGAGCCACATCATCTTTTATCGACAGACAGTTCGCTGCTCAGCTTGGTATACCTCCCACAGATTCTTCATCATTTTCAGTGGGATTGGCTGGAGGAAGCCAACTACCATGCACATCCTATCTTCCCAATGCTACATTCACGCTGGGCAAGTATAAGGATTCAGTAGATCTATACATCATTGACATGAAACCATTCACTGTCATTCTGGGTCAAGATTGGTTGGAGAGGAGGAATCCACATATTGACTTTCAGACCAAAAATCTGACGATCACTAGGAAGCACTCATCAGGCTCCAGTATTCGCACAGTATTGTCCAGAGTTGAGCAGACTCCAGACTCAGATGGCCTTCCTGAAATGGAATTGGTCAGTGCCACCACTATGAGGAAACATCTCCGTCGCATTCGATCCAGTGGTTCGGCTGAAGAAGCCGTAGCATATCTCTTTTTCCTCTCCGAGGTCGATGGTGAATTGGTCTTTGCAGCATCAGACTCAGACACCACAATGGAAGACCCCGAGGTCACAGCAGCACGTGATCAAGTGAGAGAAGACTTTTCAGACGTTTTCCAAGAGGATCTTCCGGCTGGTCATAGGCCAGAGCGGTTTGAAGGTGGATATCATAGAATCGACATCGAACCTGGACATAAGCCTCCTTCACAGCCAGTACGCACCATTCCAGCACCCATGATGGAGGAACTCAAACGGCAAATCATCAAATATGTCGAGTTGGGTATCCTTCGTCCATCATCATCGCCATATGGATGCCCAATCATTTTCGCTCCTAAGCCAGGGGGAAAGTGGAGGATGTGTTGTGATTATCGTGCCCTGAATAACATCACCGTCAAGGACACGTATCCACTACCACCACATGACACCCTACTAGAGCAGCTGAAGGGATCAAGATGGTTCAGTAGATTTGATTTCAACCAGTTCTTTCACCAAATCCCCATTCATCCGGATGATATACATAAAACTGCTATTCGCACTAGATACGGTTCTTATGAATGGACAGTTATGCCTTTCGGATTGACCAATGCTCCTGCAACAGCACTTCGTGTAGGAAATCGGGCATTTTTCGACTTCATCGACCAGTTCCTTGTCATATTCATGGACGACACTATCGTATACAGTCCAGATTTTGACAGTCATGTGAAGCATGTTCGACAGTTCCTCCAGCGTTGCAGAGATCACCAGTTTTTCATCAGGCCTTCCAAGGTGGAGTTGTTCGTTAGATCTATAGATTTTATCGGACATCACATATCTGAAGCAGGCCTATCCATCATCGAAGACAGGATCAGAGCAGTCATGGCAATTCAGCCTCCAGTGTCTTATGGTCCTACCGTTGGAAAGCAGCCTCTACGCCGTATGGCTAAAGATGGCAAGTCATCCCTTCGGTCATTCTTGGGCATGGTTGGTCAATTCAGGAGATTCATACCAAAGTTCTCCAAAGTTGCCGAACCTCTCAATCGTCTCCTTAAAGATAATGCAGAGTTTGTCTGGGAAACTGAGCAGCAGCAGGCATTTGATAACCTCAAAAGTGCCATCTGTAACGCTCCAGTATTACAGCTTCCAGATCAGAAACTGCCATCTATTTTGGAGGTCGATGGATCAGGCACACACGTTGGCCAAGTATTACTCCAGGATCAAGGAAAAGGTATGAAGCCATGTGGCTATCACAGCGTCACTCTATCCGATACACAGAGACGTTGGCCTATTCCTGAGATCGAGCTATTTGCCATTGTGGAAGGCTTCCGATTCTTTCGCCACATCTTGTTGGGAGCTCCTGAGACTATTGTACGCTCAGATCATCAGCCACTGGTTTATTTCCAGACCAAATCCACACTGAGCCCCAAACAGGCACGGTGGTTGGACGAACTCTCTGAGTACAACTTCCGTATAGAGCACATTGCTGGCGAGAAGAATAAGGTTGCAGACGCACTCACGCGTATCTCTGCACTTTTTGAACTTACTGATTGTCTTCATCATTTGGACATCAGCGAGGTCATTCCATCCGCAGATCCTACATTCATCGCTCTTATATCTTCTTCATCAGCTCATCAGCTACACGACATCATTATATCCGAATATGATCGTGACACATTTGCACAGACTATTTTGGCTAAGCTGACATCATCGACTTCATCACAGTCAGTCAGCAGCTACAGCTTCGAGCTCATTCAGGGGTTGATCTATCGTAAGACCATATATGGCAGACAGCTGTACATTCCACCAACAGCTAAAGTCCCCACAGATGACGGTGAGATCACACAGCTCCGCCACATTCTTCTTCATGAGTGCCACTCAGCCACTATTTCTGGTCATGTAGGCAAAAATCGCATGCTTCATCTTCTGCGTAGCCGGTATTATTGGCCAGGAATGACAACGGCAGCTATCAAGTACATTCGGGAGTGCCCCGTTTGTCAGCGCCAGAAAACGAGGCGACACAAGCCTTATGGTCAGGCACACATACGATATTCTGTGCCTAAGACAAAATGGCTTGATGTATCTCTTGATTGGATCACTGATCTGCCTATCACCACTAATGGGCACGACAGTATATTTGTGGTAATGTGCCAATTCTCTCATCGTTGTCATCTCATTCCCTTCAGCATGACCTGGACAGCTCAGCATACTGCTTCTATATATATGCAGCATATCTTCAAGCTCCATGGTCTTCCGAGGAACATCATCTCAGATCGAGACCCCAGATTCACCTCTACATTCTGGCAGACACTGTGGAAATCTACTGGTACGAGATTGTCCATGACGTCATCACACCATCCACAGTCGAATGCTGCCAATGAGAGGAGCCATGCCTTCATTGAGGACATCCTCAGGTAAATTTCAGATTGTTGATTCTAATTTTATTTCACCATCCTCTGGTTTACAAACTGACTAGTAGCATTTTCATTCTCAGGTGTTGTTGCAATGATACTTCAGCCAATTCGTGGGAGGACAAGTTGCCTCTGGTGGAGTTTGCAATTAACAATACCGTTTCTGCATCAACTGGTTATTCACCATTTTATCTCGACTCGATGGCGCAACCACTTTCGCCTCATGATCTGGTTATCACTATTCCGCCAGAAGCTCCTGTTCCAATACAAAGAGCTATTCGAGATCATTTTGACCAGTACTCGGCTGTTCATGCCAACGCGGTAGACAACATTTCCCGAGCAGCAGAAATTAGCCAAGCCAGATTCAATAAGACTCACATGCCTAAGCAATTTGCAGTTGGGCAGAAAGTTCTTTTACGGACCGAGTTTAGTCAATGGACTGGTTTGACAGAGGCAGGCAGACACTTTAAGCAGCCATATATTGGACCGTTCACTATTTCCAAAGTGCTTAGCCATGGACGTGCATACGAGTTAGATTTCGGAAATCTTGATATCCGTATTCATCCGGTACAGCCTGTATCCAGATTAGAGCTGTACAATGACTCGATCCAAGCACCTTTGCCTCTGCCACAGATGATCACCGAAGAAGGGCAACCACTGTTTGAGATATCACATATACTCTCGGATAAGTTCACTAGAGGTGTCAAATACTATTTAGTACGATATGCAGGCTACGGTCCTGAGCATGACACCTGGGTCAAAGCCACAGAGCTGACCAATGCAGCAGACATTATAGCTGCCTATGAAGGCTAAACATTATATTAAGCCTTATGCCCTTACTTCTTGTAATATATACTAATACATATCGATCATCTATATAACCTTGCTCTTAATGTTTATCATTATGTTGCATTGAAGCGGAAATTGATCCTTCCTTGCTAAAGGTGTAGTGAGCCTTGTTCAAAATCATACCCTTGCACAGATACGCACAGCGAGATATCATATCTGTGGATAAATAAAAACTGCTAAATGCTACCTTTGCCAAAACCGTGGTTTGTCATCGGATTCTTGGCCAGTCATCCGAAACTACCGGAGACATCGACTGAGGTAGACGGAGTTGTGATCCTAAGTTGTGCTTGACAAACATAACTAAATAAATTTCACATTAGTACGTGGCGAATCCATTCTCACTCATCGCGATAGATGTTCGTCAAAGCGTGCGTACTGGACAAAAATATTGAGGAGTTGAGCAGACCGGTAAAGGATTATAAATCCAATTCCGTTAAGCAGGGCCGCTCCGTTTGCATTAAAACAAGCCCCTTTGTTCGTTTATTATCGAAATCGGGCTCCCCATCACCGCCTAGGATCCTCCAAAGTAGCTTAAGGAGGGGAGGAAGAGTTGGGTGCACTATATTAGGCCGAGAATCGTTCGAATATAATTCGTTATAATCGTGGGATCATCGATCGCGCAAAAGCGACGACGGCTAGCGCAAATAATCCGTAACGTAGACTTCGGATGCTTTGAATCGTCTAGCACATACATGATAACGTGTGGATCAATCAGTAATCCAGCGTAGGATTGTATCGCGAAAACGCTCTTCATTGAACCTTGGAGCGTCACTCAACGATACGATTTCCGGAAAGGTGGGCTACATCCTAAGGACTGTATGGCTAAATGCCTAAGGTGAGGGACTAAAGTGGACTCAGTTCCCCCCAATAACCTAAAAACACCATGAGGGACGCCTCAAATCGGTGTAAGAAGACTGGTACCAGCAAAAAGCGACAACAACAAAGACATTAAAGACATATACAAAGGTATGCCCGTTGTGAGGACACAACTCTCTTAAGAGGGGAGATCTGTCAGGGTTATGACCGATGACATATGTGTCATACATGTCATACGTGTCATACCTGTCATCCATGTCATGTCATATATTATTATGACAGTCGGTCGTGTCATATATTATTATGACAGTCGACAGTATGGTCGATCATGACTGTACAGGTCGAGTCGCGTCATACATTTATGACAGTCGTCAGTACGGTCGACTATGACATGTACAGTCGTACCATTTGTCATTCACTCACCTTGAGTGACACCTGTCATTGAGAGGCCAGGTTGTGGCATCGAGATGACAAAGCAAGATGAAGTCTTGAAGAACCGGAAGTGTTCGGAGAAAACTCATCTTCGCTTCTAGCATGTTCTGAACAAGCATGCGAGTATCATATGGCTTATTCGTTCAGCCGATACTGATTGTTCAACCAATGCCTTGGGTTCACAACCCAATTGTGGTGGCATCTATGAGATGCGGGGCATTGCGTAAAATGAGGTAGCGTTGGGCTACAGCAGTCACTTCTGAAGAAGCACTGCACTCATATCCACACATACGCTGCGTGAGCTATTAACGTTCCATAATAGCCTCGCTATATATCATATATCATATCGCTTCCAAGCGAACCCTTAAGACGTATAGTGTATAGTAGTTTACAGCCTAGCTTTAAGACGCTTTTTGGGAGACGTATAGTGTAGTCTCAGCCTATAGCGTCGTTAAATAAAAACTGACGTGACGCTTTTGTGTATTGGGGAAAAATCTTTAGATTGTCCCCCTCTTTGAAAAAGTCCGTTTTATGACGTCACAAATTTGCGTATTGGGGAAAAATCTTTAGATTGTCCCCCTCTTTGAAAAAGTCCGTTTTATGACGTGACAAATTTGTGTATAAATTTTTAGAGGCTTGATTTCGCAGAAACCAGCTATTACAGAACGAACATCGCTTTGCGTGACGCTCTTTTGCGTCACGCTTTTTGCGTCACGTATAGTGTAGTAGTTTATCTCTTTATTGGATCCGAGTCCACCCCCTGGACTTATTAAATTTAGGATGTTTTTATAATTGTTGTAGCACCTAGTATAATTAATATATCCGTGCAAATATATAAATTGACAATTATTTATATATTGAACTTTGAATTATACAGGGTGCGCTCGGCTGTCCCCCCCATATAGGGGGTTATATTGAGCGGGGTCCATCAGGGACCTCAATATGACTGCTAAAACACCCCATATCGGATGCCCCATTCCCGCCCCCCCACCGGTACAAGGCATGAATCCAACCCCCCCCAGCCCTTTGGGGGGTCCCATAGGTGGAAAATATAACCTTTGGGTGCCCTCCATGTGGAAGTTGGGTGGCACTTTTCGCTTGGCAAATTACCTAAAATTCACACATTCCATTAAATCCTCGCGACCCCTACACCCCTCTAAATGACGCAAGTCATGCAGAACCCCCCCAAACCCCTCGGGGGGGGGGCATTGATAAAGTGTGGAACCATGGATTGCCCCCCAAATCTATTTTAGGGGGGGATTGGGCTTGGTCAATTTTGGTCATTTTTTTGGTCAACGCGGGGCAAAATGATGCCCTCGACCCTCGTCCGTCGGCCCAAAGGCCCCAAGGCGAACCCTGGCGGTTCCTGGTGGTTCCCTGGCGGTTGAGGAAGGTTGTATTTATGAAGCGCTCGACAATACACGAATGACCTATGGGAGATACGGCAAAATCGATCGGGAAAAAATGAGTCCACCCCCTGGAATTATTGACGATCCTATTAGGAGTTAAGCGAGCCCCCCTTTATCGGATTTGGCCCGTGTCATCACCGCAATCGCGCTTCGATATCCTTGTTCGATCGATGTCATCAATAAAAAAAATCAGTTTTGGCGATCCATATCTCTTTATTGGATCCGAGTCCACCCCCTGGACTTATTAAATTTAGGATGTTTTTATAATTGTTGTAGCACCGGGTATAATTAATATATCCGTGCAAATATATAAATTGACAATTATTTATATATTGAACTTTGAATTATACAGGGTGCGCTCGGCTGTCCCCCCCATATAGGGGGTTATATTGAGCGGGTTCCATCAGGGACCTCAATATGACTGCTAAAACACCCCATATCGGATGCCCCATTCCCGCCCCCCCACCGGTACAAGGCATGAATCCAACCCCCCCCCAGCCCTTTGGGGGGTCCCATAGGTGGAAAATATAACCTTTGGGTGCCCTCCATGTGGAAGTTGGGTGGCACTTTTCGCTTGGCAAATTACCTAAAATTCACACATTCCATTAAATCCTCGCGACCCCTACACCCCTCTAAATGACGCAAGTCATGCAGAACCCCCCCAAACCCCTCGGGGGGGGGGCATTGATAAAGTGTGGAACCATGGATTGCCCCCCAAATATATTTTAGGGGG
>LGRX02003611.1:0-63604 GCA_001247695.2 Cymbomonas tetramitiformis
TGGCCACAGGCGCCCTAAGGGTCATCGCAGCGGCCACAGGCGCCCTAAGGGTCATCGCAGTGGCCACAGGCGCCCTAAGGGTCATCGCAGTGGCCACAGGCGCAGGCGCCCTAAGGGTCATCGCAGTGGCCACAGGCGCCCTAAGGGTCATCGCAGTGGCCACAGGCGCCCTAAGGGTCATCGCAGTGGCCACAGGCGCCCTAAGGGTCATCGCAGTGGCCACAGGCGCCCTAAGGGTCATCGCAGTGGCCACAGGCGCCCTAAGGGTCATCGCAGTGGCCACAGGCGCAGGCGCCCTAAGGGTCATCGCAGTGGCCACAGGCGCCCTAAGGGTCATCGCAGTGGCCACAGGCGCCCTAAGGGTCATCGCAGTGGCCTCGGGCGCCCTAAGGGTCATCGCAGTAGCGGATTTTGCGGTACTCGCTACTGAAGAATAGGACCCCCAAAGACATGCGCGTGTGTATGTCGGGAAGGTGGAGGAGGAGAGGCAGAAGGTGGTGATGTACAACTTCTGTGTTCTCCCTTGAATTTTGAGGGGAGCACTTAGGTGCCCGCATGTTTCCTTTTTTTGACATGGGGTGTCCATGCTGTGTGGTGTGACTGCATTCATGACATAACCATGGACCAACAGGTCCCATCCATCGACCGGGAGCCACTGGGGGCATGCCAGCAGGGTCCGCTTACTCCGTTACCCAGATACCAACAATTGTTGGGCGATGATCGGTCACATCGTATCATCCTTCCATGCTGCCTTGCATCTGGGTTGGGAATATGTATGAGTTTGTGGTATCTTGTCACGGCCCCGCCCTGCTCTTGATTTGCTTTTCACATCCACTGGGATGATGATGGGCTGGCTTTTGTTGGCCGATCTCATGCCGTTCAGTATGTCGGGAAGGTAAACAGCCCTTTCGGGTTGTGGGGCTATTAGCGGGGAGCTGTGCCCTTTTCGTGCATGCCATCATGAAGCCATGAACCTTAGACGCTGTTCCAGAACATCTTACACCCTTGTTGAGTTTGCTTGGGGATTGGCTGCTGACACAGGTGTTGGCGCGGTTATGTTCATCGCCATACTCGCAGTGTTTCAGATCGGAAGCATAAAAGAGTTGATTGGTGAACTTGGCAAGAAGTTGAGAATTTCCTCGTGAAGGGCGTAGAGAGAGAGAGTGATTACCCTCGAATTACTGATTGCATTTTAGCATCTCGGACCTTACTGATTAAATTTGGCATCCCAACCTTATGCACTCAATATGCGACGCCCTCCACCACTCCAGTTCTTCCTCTTGTTTTCCTCGTCCTGCTTGTCCCTCCCCATCAGTATCTACAGTTAGACGGAGCGAGACACGAGTGTCATCACCATCATCCCCACTGCCTGACCCCTAACGATCCAATCATCCTCCACGGTATTCGCCTGCATAGTGGGACCAACGCTCCCCCCTTTATTTCCCCTGCTGCCCACCATCGGGCCCATCACGCGCACTGGACGACCACAAAGACGTCCGGCTTTCCACGAGCCGTTCAATGAGTTTCCCCAGACCTTAATTACCTCGTAGTTCACTATAGTCATGGTATTCAAAATTCAAGACCGGAACTAAAGTACCTAGCATTGGATCACCAGAACTGTATTTTGCCCGCCACCTCGCAGTCGTCCCTCCCGCTCCCCCCACCACCTGCTACGCCAGCGCACAAGAAAATAACATCCAGGAGCGGGGGGATCACTGCCCACGAGGGCCATCTCCGCACCTCTCATCGAAAATCGGTTGTGCTGGATGAGTCACCCTCCCGATTACAATCAAACGCACAACAAATTCTCGACCGTCGCCATATCAGTCAAGTTCTAACAACGAAAGCGAGGATGGATATTTCACAATGCATCTCACGTATAAGCTATTAAACCGAACCTATTCATGCGACAAAACTACCGCCTTTTTGACGGACTAGAGAATAACCCGACACAATGGCTCCATTGTTCCATGGTCGCGTACCTCATCAACATAAGAAAAACACATTGCGCAGCAGATCCGCTTGGTCATTTTTCATGGGGGACGCGAGGAATACGACCAAATGCCAACTTGAGAAGTCCAAAAATGTGATCAAGCTATCGGGCAGGATTCGTAACTTCCGCATAACCCGTCCACATTTTGTTCCGCAATTAGTTCCTCATGATCACTCATATTTTGCAATAATGATTGCCTACTCGACTAATGTATGTATGTCATTGTTTCTTATAAAGAGAATAACTTACGACTAAAACGTATTTTAATGCTTAAAAATATCATATGGATGTCAAGGCGCGCAGTATACGCGAACAACGCCCCCGCAGAGGACCATGGGCACGATCTCCCTGACGGATAAATATGTCATTTATTGCCTGGAACCACGAAGCAGATTACTCGTCTTTAGCGCGAGAGCGCGTTTATACATATATTGCGAGATCACGGTCGATTTTAGAGTTCACCTATCACAGTACCTATACCACGTAATCCAGCACTGCAAACCGACGGTGCACTGCTCAGCCAGAAGTCCATGCGACTAGTGAAGTCACATGCCGAAAGAAATGGCCCATGCAATCATCTCTCGTTTGGATATGTTGCATCATGCTTGGATCTCAGAAGTGCTGTGAGTATTGGATCCCGTCGCACCTGTAAATGCACGATAAAAACAGTCAATCGGAGAAATATAAAACGACACGCGCAAGGTTTCCACTGAAATAGGAATTGAAATGCGCGTCGTCCGACTTTCGAATTCTTTTAAATGTATGGGGAAACGAAGAGGACAACGGAAATTGTTTCACCGTCCAACCAATCAAATCATAGAATGCAAATCATCGTATCGATGGATCAATGCTGGACTGCGATTTCCATCGGCTCACAAAAAAATATGGTTGGTCCCCATTGAAAGTCTCGTTAACTGTTGATTTTTTTCATTGGACACTCGTTGTAAATTTTCGCGCCAATCTTACGGTCGTCATTTTCGTTCGTCCCGTTGGATAATGACGCCATTTCAGTCACAACGGATGATGGCGCCATTCGTGGAAGGCGCCACTTTCCCATTACGCTTTTCCCATGGTCTACAAAATGTTGCCGGATTTCAAAAAGTTGTCAAATCTGAAATGAAAGACAGCAGCGATTTCTACATTTCCATGCCCATTTTTGTGTATCGGCCTACATTTCACCAAAAGCATATAATGCAGCTCCCCGAAAACGTTCAAACTCACCGCGAGCAAATTGATGTTGTCAACATCCCCCAACAGTTCGTAAGGCATATAGAAAACCAGGTGCATATCGCCAGGCTGACGCAAATGCAGTCGCGGTAAGACTATACATGCAGAATTTGCTAGCTGACGATTGTGGCATTGCGGGTCACGTACGATGGCGGTGATAGGATATGTGTGTGAACTAGGTTCCTCGACCTACATGTAGTAATACTGGCACACTTTAAGTAAGCACATTTTGCTATTACAACATGGTAATCATATCCTTGGGAGGCCTGGGAACCATTTCCAAGCTATTCAGAGAGCAGTCTAGCACAGGCCATTCACCCTTTCCTATTTCCTCCAGAGCGATTTGCAAAGCATTGCATTTGATGTCAAACCAGAAGTGGCCATTTTGCTTCTTGGACAATGCATTACTCATGCCAGAAATTGAATTTGTCGCAAAGCCAAATGCGAAATCGTAATCCACCAAGTAGCCTGAAAATCAAACAACAAGATCCCATGGCGTTAACGACACTGAAAATGGCAAATTGGGCTAGACACCTCACCTCAAAGAATGGCAAATGTATACCCAAAACGCATAGATTATAGACAGTCACCAATAAAATGATCAAGGATGGGAGGCATGAGTCAAAGACGCAAACAATTCACAGCCACAGGGACACGCCGCATGCTTAGCGTGCGGCATATGACGACAGAGCAATCATACATAAAATTCCGGCCAGCCTGAGTATCGCTAACACTGCCACTGCCACCCATATGCACTGAAGCAGCCAATAATGGTCAGATCTAGGAGAGATTAAGCACAGGTGTAAGGATACCTGCTTCAGCCATCGACCCATAGTCAATGCCACCATGCCCAAAGATGGAAATATTTGTGCTGGTGTTTCTGTAAACAGGATAGAATATATGCTCCAATCCCAATCCATAAGGCAAACCGATACCCCAACCAGTCTGCAACTCCAGGAAATGGCTCATCTCCTCCACAAGCGTCCGGTTCTTCACGATTACACGCTCGCTCCCTGCAGGAATCGCCACCCCTAGTCTACCTTTAATATCGGGGGTGATAAACCGGAGGTTGACAGCCTACAGAAAAATCCAGGAGAAAACATTCCAACTGTCACATGCGTTTCAAGAGAAAAAGTGTGTCAGGTATGGTGCGCTTGACACTAACTGTCGAACTGTCTACTTCTGTCACCTGATTCATCTTCACTGTGTATTTGTGGTGACACTGCCTTGTGCAACGAACGAGATCTCACGCCTCGGACCTGGTGCTTTCATCACTTTATGTTTCAATAGGCAAGAAAATATAAACCGACTGCTAAAGTGAAGTCATCAAGTCTCGTAAATGGGAACCTCATAAGAATATTCTGATAGAGAAGCTTCTTAATTTTTCACAATCCCAGATGGAGCTCATATGGTCCTTACCAAATAGATGCAGGAAGAAATTGGATGTGTCCGATGGAGCTGCTGCAATGTTGCCGAAAGTCCAGCCTGCCACATGGCAGCTCCCATATCTCCCGACTACTTTCAGGATGCGTCACATGTCTCCGCGGAATTTAAACCGTTAAGGACTGCCATGAGAGCTGAGTGGTTTCGGAAGAGCTTCAGCCATCGCGATATCAGTTCGATGGGTCCATACGCGAGCAACCAGATAAATGCGCCCAAAGAGATCAGAATTCAGGGATTCAGCTTCCCACCGACAGGATCGCGGGCAAAGGGTCCAAGCTCCACTCTCTGGTGCGTCGCCTTTGGGTGCTCGAAGTGGGCATGCAGTGCACACACATAAGATGCGGATCGTTACCATTCAAGCAGCTGGTATTCATCAAGTCGAAGAAGTTCTTGTAATCCCTCGAGCTGTACTGGTGTACGAGCCCTTGCTTGATGTAAGCTGCACAGAGCCCCTGCAGCGCCCAAGGCATCGGCGTCGTCCCCGTACCGACCCAGCCGCTCGCACAGAGAGAAGCTGGTGCTCTCAAATGCTCGTAAGGTTAACCGCCTAAGTGGCGATGTTCGGTAAAGCGGTGGCGTCTCAGCCCCGAACAACTGTTGCAGCTGAGCTGTGCGCACAGGATTCTACTTCTCCGTCAAGCTGCTTGTCAGGACACTTGAGCACCTCGCCTCGCAGCCACCGCAGAAGCAGAAGCGCGGCGGAGGCAGGCATCTCTCCGTCCCGCGACAAGGGAGCCAAGAGTGCTGGGCTTGACTCCATCCGCCAGGTAAGGGCGCATCCCGACAGCGAAGACAGGGCACTCCGAGGTGGGGTCGCAACCCGACTTGGAAGACATCGAGCTTCAAGTGGGGTTCTTTAGGGTTTTTATCAAGTGGGGTTGCACCTGAACAGGGAAGAGGATGTGCTTCATCTCGCTGCGGAGGGGCTCGGGGATGGCACTCAGCTGGTCATACTGCTTCCAGCTGCTGGCCCCCGTCAGATGCGGAAGGTGTGCCTGCACGAGAGCATATCCGAGGAGCTCGTACCCCAGGCTGGAGTAGGAGCCGCAGTGTCCAGGGTCACACTTGAAAGTTTTGTTCGCACTCTGCAACACCAAACTCGGACACTCACGTCAGCGCCAACTCCCCCAAGGCAAGCACCGAATCCCTCAAGGCTAGGGCGAGCGTCATAACCCTCAAAGGGAGGGGAGGTGTCATACCTCTCGAGGCGGGGGTACGAACGTCTCGATGCCGGGGAGTGGTGTCATATCACGCGAGCCGGGAGCACAAATGAACAACCGGGTCGAGTCGGTGCGAACAGCAGGCAAAAGTTGTGCTGGCATCACACTGGCTCTGAAGTAGTTTCCAGGTAGTGCGGACGTCAAACGTATCGATTTCACAAGAGAGTAAAAGCATCGGAAGAGCACCAAATATGGAACATAGGGACGCAGCCACGCGGAGTGGAGTTACCTTAAGGTACATTATCGGTGTTAGATCCGTGGTGGGATGATTGAGGGTGAAGTTAAACACCCAAGGGTCGTCATAGTCTTGAAGCCCCGATTGCATGCCTAGCACATGTCGCACAGTAATCTGTTGCAGGCCACCCACACCCCGGTGTGCAAAACCATAAGGGTCGAAGACAAGCGGAAAGTCTGCAGTCCGCGTGCAAAAGTACCTTCGGAAAGGCCGTCAAGGATCATACCCGCAACCCTTTAAGGAAACTAGGAAAGCACTGGGTGCAGCAAGCGCTCTGATTTTACAACGTTGCGCGCATTATCTTGATGAGTATCGCAGTCCAGCCGTCTTGCATCGAGTACCTCGTGAGATGCGCCTGACAGTTTTGCATGGAGCATAATGATTGAGGTTGCAATCACGTCTCAATAAATGGGTACCTGCTGCACGCGCGGATCGTTGTTCCATAGCGCCCCCACGGTGGTGTTATGCAGCGCCAGCAGCGCTTTGTCCACGAGAGGAGCAAGTGCATCGTCCAGGCCGAACGCTCCCTCCTCCACCAGCTGCATCATTCCCTCACCATAATGCCGAAGCACCCTCTCCACCGGCTGCCTCAGGCCACGCCCCCAGCGCCTAACTGTGCACCCAGCAGCATAACGCCGCTTCCCCAAATGCCCTGACAGAGCAGCCAGCTGCGGGAAGGATGAAGGCACTCACCTGCAATATCCCTACTGCCGTAAAGCACTTCGTGATCGATCCGCTCGGGAAAAGCGAGTGGATGGATACTCGCTCTCCCGTCGCTTGGTCATTGACACCCGCCGCTGCAAGCACGGTCCTGTTGTTTGTTCGGATGGCGGCGCTGAAGCTCACATTGTAATATTGCGCCTTATCCTCCAGAAGCGCCTGAGTACCAGGGGTGCCACGAAGGTGCAATCTTCGCAACGAGCTTTCGCAAAACCCTCGTGGTGATCAAGTGAAGTCTCGTCCAACTTGCAAAATATCGCTCAAGGTAAATTATATATGCGCCACCTCGGAGACGACTACTGCACAGGTCGCTGAGGAAAGGCGCAGTCAAAACCTCGGAACACGTGTTTAGCCCCCCCGTGCCGAAGACACCGCGCATTCGGAAAACCACCTCTGGGCCCCTCAGGTGGCCTCCCTGAAAACTCCTGAGAAGGCGTCGCTCGAGATGTAGATGTAGATGCCGGCGGATCCCCTATACCCATCTAATCATAAACGTGTGAGACCGTGTCTCCCGAAGACGCGTCGAGACGGACCCCCTGAGGATGTCGTCCCGGAACCCTTGAGCCCTGCAAAGGAAGATGGAAGTTCAAGCGGAAGGGAGATTCGGCCAGACCTGTAGACGCCACTGTAGTCGGTTTGCGAAAGTGTCGCGTCGTGAAATCCAATCTGAAACATGTGCGATATGAGTGGTCGCACCGAAGGTGGGTTTCGGATTTAAAAGCATCTAATCGCACGAGTTGCTCGCTCACCTTTGGTGGATACCACTGAAAAGTTCAGAATGAAAGTGGATAAAAATAATAGAGAGCATAAACGCTTTGAGATCCCCAACGACATCTCTCACATGACCTTCAGGACGATCGCGAGGCGACTTCAAGACTCGGATAGGGGAATTAGAGAAAAGTAGCCGATGGTAGACTTCCGAAGAAGGTAATCAGAACAAGAACGCCCGTTACGCTGAGAGTTCACTTGATAATTGGGGATCTTCCTAGTTTGAGACCTGAAACTAAGACCGATGTTGTCTACACGCCGATTTTCTTCGTTAACAAATTGTTGAGTTGCACAAGCCTCAAGCCAGGATTTACTCCAGGATTTACTCCAGAATTTCCTCCAGGATTTGGGAAACTACAGCTGAACAGTCGGAAGCCATACTGTAGCCAAACCAGCCGAACGCAACCGAGATCCGAGAACGTCGCGTGAACCGAACGGTGCAAGAGGAGACCGTACAAACGCTCGTCGTCATGAACATGATCTGTCATTCGACTGTCCGTTCCGGATTCGGGATTGACAGCAAGCTCATGTCGTCTTGAATGTTTAGATTCACGGCAAACAATTGTTTACGAACTTCGTTTGTCTGCTTAAAATTTAGTCTTAGTGGCAGGTGAGCCCTGCTTCTTTTGCCATTTGAATATCGCAATTTTACGTGTAATAACACGTTTGCTTGGCGGAATCCATACTGGAAACGGCTTTAAGACTGGAAACCGACTCTTTGTGAAGCGTTGTCAAGTTCACATCTCTCCTGTTTAGGATCTTGTGTCAACTTCGACCAGCGTGAATATTGACGCTGTGGTATTTAAGCTAGAAATATGTAGTTGTTGGGAGTGAAATCTGCCAAATTTTGAAAGTGCCTGGCCTCTACAGGATACCCGCAAGCTCTTATTGGCGGTTCCCGTTTCGGTTTTGCGTGATGTCGTTATCACGGATGTCGTTTAAGGCGTTACCACGCTCCTCTCGGATAACTTCCAGCATGTTATGATTACGAAACCTGCGTACTGCTTACAGCGTTCAGGGTTTTTTTTTACTGTGCCTGGTTTCGTCGACCCCCACTCGCAAGCTCTCCCCACGCTATTCACCAGTTTGCGATCCAAACTTCTCACCTGCTGCAAAAGCTGAAGTGATCGCTTTTGACTTGTTTCCAGGTGAAAAATGTCCGGAGATAATCCTTTTGACTCAGCGAATCCCTTCAACTCGGGCGCTTACGAGGCCAACCCGTTTGCGGTAACCCGTTCATGTCCCCTTACTCATGCCTTGATATGCGAGGAACACGCCTTATAAAATATCATCTGGGATTCGTGCTGTATGCTGGTCCTACGGAGTTTCACCCGGAGAGTTGTGCTGGTGCAGGATGCACCGGGTGGAGGTCACAGTGATGGAGCCCAGGTGTCCACTCGCCATCTTCTTCGTTTGTAAACCGTTCCCGACTTATACGATGCACATTCGCGTTTCCCAACTTGAGATACTCCTAGGGCAGTGATCACGGCGTTCTTATTTCCTGAAATCAAGTTCGGCGCCACGAACTTTGCTGGAGTTTCCAGGAGTTACTGACGCACCTACTTTTTATGCTTGCGCGAGATCTTTCCGAGGAAATGAGAAACTTCGAACTGCTCTCGCTGACACTAAAGAAGTTGAGCGGGGCGTGTTGAATTTTGACGTGTTACCCCACATCTTTCAGGATTCCTCGTATCAAACTGCGACTGCTCCTCCTCCCAAGGTCGGGCATCTCTTTTGCAGCGTCACCAATTTTTGGCTTGATCCCGTGCACTGCAAAGCCCTTGTGAATATCTTGCTGACGCCCTCTAACGTGTTCTTTGCGGATGTCTGTTGCAGACTTCGCCCAGCCCTGTGCCAGCTGTCAACCCTGACCCAGTTAAGCAGGTACTGTCTTCAGGCTACTTGCTGTTTCGAAGCCTCGTGCCATGCGACCTTCGCTGATATTCAGACCCTGACCTGCCTACTCTAATCTGTTGCAGGGAACTGTGCCGCCGACAAGGGGCCCTCAAGCCTATGGCAGCACAAGCTCCGTACGTTCTCCCCCATCACTGTTTTGTATCGCGCACCATTCTCAGTTTTATCCCTGTCTATCTCAGGAAAGTGTCTCCGTTGTGACCGCAGGACGGAATGGGTTTGAACGCTCTTGAGAAGAGAGAAAAGGCGCGCATTTTTTCTGTGACTCGCGCGCAGTTACCCTCTTGTGAACCTTTCGAAAATGTCACGCGAGTGTCATCCTCTGTGACAATCGCCGCCACTACTGCAGGAGCTGGAGAGGCGCACGTCGGAGCTGAAGCGCCGAGAAGACGCTCTTACGAAGGGAGGCGCGGTGGCGAGAGTGAAGAACTTTCCCAAGTTCTACCCCATCGTCTATCACAGCATAGAGGTGAGGCACCTGTATGCTTTTCCGTGAAGCTAGCGAAGAATTGTAACCCCACTTCTCTGTACCTCTGCCGCACGCCGTTTCTCACGTTTATCTCTGTGTTTTTCTGATGCTCGACTTGCCGCCGCCTGTCTCAGGATGACATCCCAGACGACAAGCAGCAAACTGTAAAGATGTGCTTTTACTGCTATCTTGGCCTAGTCCTGTGCCTTTTCTGGAACTGGTTCTCCGCCACAGGTGTGCCGCCGGCGCTCGATCGACATATCTGCGGAGATGCTTGCAGGACCTGCGGAAGATGCGTCCGCCCCTGCAGCATGCCCAAATGCACCTCAAAGGATGCAAGAACGTGTTGAAGAAACGGTCCTGGCAGACATACGCGTCGCTGCATGTGGGGCGGCAGTTGCTATTTGTGCTTTTGTGCTCGTGTGCACGTTAATACAAGGGATTTGCCTGACGGTCTGTCTTTTTTTGTGCAGCCTGCATGTTCGCAATGGGAAAGACGATAGACTGGTTGTACGCGTGCATATATTTGCTCACGGGGGTTCCAGGGGCCTGGTAAGTTCTTTGGCTTGTCCTCCTCACAAACCTAGCAAGCAATAGCTCAAAAGTGACTTCTCCTCTCGCAAGGAAAAGCTTTGTCGTATTCCCCTTCTCACCACTGCTGGCAAGAACTTTTTCTGACCACCACTGTAGCCTTCTTCACACCGCAAAGCGTGTGGTGAAACTTGCATCTTGGCAGCGCTTATTCGTGAAGTTGAGCAGCGCTGTTAGGATGGGACAGGTATTTGTGGTACAAGAGGATCTATACTGCCTGCAGAGGGGATGCCGCACTCACCTTCATGTTCTACTTCGTGACGTGAGGCCCCATGCGACGCCCGGCCGCACCAGTGCTGTTGCCTTCACCCTCGCTTAGGCACCACTTATGCACGCGCCAGTAAGCTGTAGCAAGAAAGATATATATATATATATATGTGTGTTCAACGTGTATGATGAGTCGCTGAACCTTGCTCCTTGTTTTTCTCTGAGGGCAGCCACGACTTGCTCTTGGGAGGGACTTGTCTCAGAAGAGGTTCGTTCGCCGTTTCGTTGGAAAGACTGCTAACCTGCTGAAGGGCGCTTGCGCTGCGATCAGGTTCTCCGTGCACTGTGCCTTCTGCATCTGGGCCGCCTTTGGCCCGGGTATCCTGGGTCCAAAATATGCCTTCACCGGTTTGATGTACGTTCCTCGCTATATCTTCAATTCTGCCAACTGTTTTGTGCAGAAAACCCTCGTCCTGTCTTCTGTCTTGACACATGCTTTCATCCCAAGTGACTTTCTGTGCATCTTCGGTGTAGTTCTATGATTGCCATGTTCGATGAAAACGGCATCATCGGCTTCTTTTACCTGGTGGGCTTCTTCCTCTGGACTGCTGAAGCGATCTTTTCCACGTGGGTGATGAAGGTATGTATGAAGCCCATATTACACCATCGCTGATATGGCAAATGCCGATCTTCAATGAATTTTTAGACATGCTTTCACGTAGATGAGGAGTGGCTCAGACACGTATGAAGACAAAGGGCCAGTCGTAAGCAGTGCGCCCCAAAATTTGGGATAGCATCATCCCTCTCAATGTACCAGTGTCTAGTTCAATTGGATACATTCGCTTACATGTTGGTGCTTTTGAAATGAAGTTGCACTATCAAACCTAAGTCTGCATGATCACCATAAATAGTCCAGCTTCTTGGTATTGAGGATTTCTTTGGTTCATGCAGATTACCTATGCGCTATTCCGTGGTACTGGAGCTGAGGGTGAACTGAAGGCAGAAGCCGCAAAGGTGGCAGCATCCCAAATTGTGTGAAAATAATTACCTTCGACAGGACGTGGTCTATGTAAGTTTTTGGCACTCTCGCTTATTAGCAATGGCAAAGGCATCAGGAACTGCAAGCAAGGGTCACGCAAGGGACGGCGAAGGATGTTTCAAAGTGCACGTACTTTTTACTCAACAGCTAGTAGAAGTCTGGTGTTTGTGGATATGTCATTTCATGAGTGATTATATTACTTTAGTATTTAAATAGTGGCTATAATAGGTCATGTTAGCATCTTCCTTCTACATGTGAACTACACTTCAGTTACATTTTGTGACATTCACCAGTGGGTTGCTTTGCCACCGAGAGAGAACATTTCAAACCAGGCAATAACTTATATTATGTTCATTTAGGCACCCGAATGCGCACATGAATATCCATGTAGAGGAAGATGTCCTCATAGACGAACTACGGCAGAATATATCTGTTAGTATGAACGTATATTCGTCCTCGAAACGATTTCTAATCGGGATTATTCTGTAGTAACTAAGTTTATCGCTGAACAAAACTCGCCGCATGTACCTTGCAAACCTGTTTGCATATGTTGTTACACCGTACGCGCGGAGAGTTTGAACGATTTCCGAGATTTTAGATAATATCCTTTTTGGTGAAATGTGGGCTTTGTGCACACAAATAGGCATGCAAAACCCTAAGTCGAAACCTCATTTTCAAATTCCGTAATTTTCTATAACATTTTAGCGCCTGAACAGCGGACATGGGGAAAAGCGTCATCGGAAAATGTCGCGCATTCCCCAGAGGAGAACCTTCAAAGCTGCTGGAACCAAATGAGGACTGATTGCATAATTCCTATTCGTGACTCTTCATGGGAACCCGTGTAGATGTTCCGCAAAACGGATGTCTGCGAAGTTTAGTGCGCTAGAACGCAAGAGAACCTCTGGGCTGTTTGGTGGTTTTGGGTTTGGCTACATTCCTAAACCGCGATACAAACCCAAACCAATACATATGCCAAAGAAATGAATTGACGGATTCGCCCGTAAGTTATTTCAGACATTGTGCTTCGGGGAAAGTAAAGATGCATAATTCAACAATATGTCTGAGAAGTTTCGCGCGCTAGAACGCACTACTCGAAACAGCTCAGCGGCAATGGGGAACCGCTTGCCGACGGTGAATAAACGGATCACTCTAAACTCAGATAAACGGAATACATACCCTGAGTATAGGCGATAAACTGTACACCGAGGATGACACACTGAATATGACACCTGAACTAGTCAGGGTGTCATTTCCAGCACACCACCTCATTTGAGGTGTGCCATGGCAGCTTGTGCTACACACCGCCCTAGCTACTAGAGTGTATGCCCTTCGCTTCCGGGCATGATTGTGTTGGCTGCTTTGCTGGCGACGCCAAAGTGTGAGTCTCGGTGAAGCCGTACGATAAATCACTTTGTTGTCGCGTGTTGATGCGTTTACGAGTGGCGAGGATCATTTAAAGTGATCACTGTATCTAAATTGGTTTGTCTCTTGTCGACGAATCGTAACGATTAATCGTTTGCAAGTAAGGAATTTAGTCGTTAGTTTTTTGTTACCATGTTCCACACCGTCCGCATTCTTTAATTTCTGTATTTTTGGTAAACTCGATTGTGGAAATGTTGATTATTTCCTTTGCAATAAAGAATGCAAGCACGGTACGGTGCATTAACGCCATGGTGTTTTTCAATTTACGGTGCTCCAGAGCTTGATGGAAGCTAAGCCAATGAAGTTGCTTCGATCATTTCGGAGGTCTAGACCATCCCGTGCTAACGCTTGGTAAATAATGCATATAATGGCCAAGTACACGGGTGCAAATTACCCATGATAGTGCGCGCTGCACACCCGGGTACATCCCCGTGGCAGCGTGCACCTCCCGGGAAGGCGTGAATAGGGTACAAACCACGCATATATGACGCTCCGCAAGGCGAGCATCCAGGTGCAAAGACCAAGCCAACGCGTACCACATCGGCAACACCTCTTGTTGCGTCTACAGCTCGTGTGTTGCGCGCAAAGTAGTTGCAACCCGTGCATGCTGTAGAGCTATCAAAGAGTGGAGAGCCATGTAGTAGTAGAGCGCAAGCAAAAATATCTTTGATGTTTTCTTTATATCAAATGCACTTTCGAATTTTGAGTATTCATATAATATACATTGCTATTTACTATTATTATCATACATAAGTTCAGCATTTCACATATTATATCTGATATGTTGATGCTCTTGTTATGGTGCTATGTAGTATGTACAACCTAGCTAGGTAGTTAGGTCAGTTTATCGCAACTGACTGCTGGTTTCGATAAAGCACAGTAATTGTACACGATGCGGTAGTCCATGTCAGCATCTTCATTAGAACCAACTGCGGGCATTTTGTGTGGACAACAAGTTGGAATATTCACGTTCAGCCTCGAGCCTAAGCCGTCGCTCTGCCTGCAAATCGAGCTTGAGCTTTTGCAGTTCTGCAACCTTCTCTGCGTGTTCCACCTTCTTCGCCTCGAGTTTAACCTCCTTCAAGGAGATCTCGTCAAGCAGTGTCTGATACTCTTTTCTATGGGTCTGCACCTTTATTGCGAAGATGTCTGCACTGTTTTCCCGCTCAATTTCGAAGGCCTGCAGTTTATCTTCACAGGCGTGTATCTCACTTGCAAAGCGCGCTGCGTCCTGTTCTTGCTGAAGGCGATATGCTTGGTTTTTCGCTTTCTCAGACTGCCATTCGATGCTGACACCCACAAACTGTATTGGTAGCAGGCTGCTGAAGGTGGAAATGTTGCCCAACGTGGCTTGTGATGTTGGTTGCCAAGAATTCTCCAGCGTAGTTTCATTGGATGTCAAACCGAGCAATGCACCGAAGAAAAGGCAAATAAGCACTCCGATTGTACGAATCCAGAAGCTATAACGGACTTTGGCCTGCATGGCAGACGGAGTGCAGGCGCGCCGTTAGTGTGGCTTCAAATGCGTGTATCGATTGCACGTCATCTTCCCAGTGGTATCAAACTGGAAAGGCAAGGAGAACAAGAAGAGGGACAAACACAGCTTTTCAGGATTTCAAAGTTTGTCAACGTCTTCAGGTTTTCTAAATTTCGTCAAGGCCAAGTTCAACAAATCATACTAGCGCGAGATTGGAAGAAGTAGTTCAGGATGAGTTTTGAGTCATACGGATTTGTCACCTTTCTATTATCCAAGTCATTTTTGCACGTTTCCAGAAGCTGGTCTTGCAGACCTTGCAAACGCTCCGCCTCTCGCTTGCGCGAAGCCCACCCGCGGTAAAGTTCCTTGCTCTTCCTCTTCAGGGGGCGAAAGCCACGCTCGAAGATGAGGTCTTGCAGGAGCCCCAGATCCGAGTGCTCAGAATGCAGTGACTCGCAAGTTCCCCACGGATAGTTGCGAATTGGATATCGATCCTCGACAACCAGAGTTTCGGGATGGGAGCCCAAAACAGCCGCACGTACTTCCGACCCATGGTCAGCGAGAGAACGATCGCTGCATACCACCGCGAACGGAAGAGCGGGCCTATCAGACGACGCTAGTAGCTCTTCGTCGAACCAGTTGCAGACTTCGATACCACTCGCCTTGAATTCTAGATTGAGCCGTTCTTTGAAGTCAGCCTTCTCTTCTATGGTCATGGTGTCTGCAACATACTTTAAAAAAGTAAACTCAAGCTGATATCAAGCAAACGAGAACTGAGCGCGTGCTTTTAACACTCTGGATACGTGCTGCAAGGAAACAAGGAGGTGCGCTAGGAAAGCCAATCTATCGAGGGAAGCCATAACTTGTGCTGCGCTTAAATAACTATGTTCAATACTGCTGAAAATGCACGCCGAAGGGAACATGTATTGCAAACTGCGTGAGGTATAAGGGACGTAGGGTCTTACCAGCCTTGGCGATAATTGGAACCACAGGTACTGTCAAACAGCGCGTTCCAAAACCGTTAGGTCCGGACAGTCGTGTCAAAAATTCCCTGTCGACGCCCTTAAAGCGATGTGCGGCAATGAAATACAAGACCAGGTCGACACGGGGATCACTAACGGCGTCCCGCTCTTCTTCGTTAGTCTGATAGTACTCCAAGTGCTTTCCTTCGATGAATTGGGTAATACGGTCAATGGAGTCATGAAAGTTCAGGTCGTCTCCATAGCCTGGAGTGTCCACGATGGTGTATTGGATCTCTCTCGCGCCGGACTTTATTGCCGGAAGCTCGTGCTCGATGATTTCCATGGTGCGCGTTTTGGGACCGTCCGAGTTCCGTCCGACCGCCAAGTGTGACGTCATATATTTATGCACTATGTTGTCTACGAAAGTGGTTTTTCCTTGGCCAGATTCGCCCACGACCATCACCTTCAACTGCAGCTTCTCTTCGTCAAGACCGATTTGTGGTTCCTGAGGCATTCCCTTCACACGAGGACCAGTCTGAAAAGCCTTGGTCTCGAGACTCGTTGGAGGATGAGAAAGTGGTATCTGTGTCTCTTGGGTGTTGATAACTTCGACATCAGCTTGATTGTGAGCTTCATCAGTCAAGACCAAGGCAGCGTCCTCGGCGCAGGTGTTAGCCGCGCCAGTCAGGCATGTCTGTGTCAGCGTCCTCGAGGAGACCAGACTCTGCACCTCTGCACTCTGCAGAACAGGACTGGGTGAAGCCTGCAGTTCTCCCACCAAAGACACAACTGACTTATCTTTTACAGTTGAAACAACCTCATCTGAAGAGTCGCTTGAATGTGCGAGCAACTCCCATCCGGACTGCGCTGAGTCGCAGTCGCAGTCTGTAGGTTCGACGCCATCAAGATGAGGAACTGAATTCATCATAGTTGTCAAAGGTTGTCGTCGAAATATTTCGCTCTTTCCGTTTAAGTTTTACAGATTTTGGAATGAATATGGTGTGGATGCGGCCATTCTTAATGGAAATTAAAATGTCAGCTCCGCTGCTGCACCTCCTTCGCTCGTAAGAAACGACATTCGAAGTGCAGCAGATGAGCTTGTCGTTCGGGTTGTGAAATGCTGCAAAGCTGTCTGGCATGTCGTGTGACTAAACTATCTATAGGGAGAGTAATAAATTAACCGCCCCCAAAGCACGCCAGCGCCAGTCGAGCGCAGTTCGAGTTCGGAGTTGGAGGTGAGTCATCTCTCATCCCTTAGCGTTGACGCGTGTCCACTCCAAGATGATCCCCATCCCTGAAAAAACTCAATCTCAGTCTGCAGTCTCAGTCTCATCTGCATCTCACGTCATCGTCATCGTCAGCTGATCACTTGATCGGCGATTCAGCGTCATCGCATCGTCACGTCATCGTCATCCGTCATCGAGTCTGCTTCCCGATCACCGCCCGATACTGTAGGTGCCCGCAAAGATTCCCCTAAATTTTAATAAATTTTTGAACTTCGTTTCGGCAAGTTTCCCGTCATACTTTTCTTTGAAAAATGTTGTAAAAGCAATAGAGCTCTACAGTAAGTGGTACCCTAATTGCGTTTTGTTCCATCACGCTCGACGCTGGGCCAGATGTGTCTTGAGGTCAGCCATTTATATGTTCTGTGGAATATCCCCACTTCTTACAGATTGTAAGCCGCTCGTGAAAAGTCCTCAAACTGGCTATGGTTACTTTTCCAATCGAGTAGCTCCGGCTTGCTTTCCTGGACAATCGGCTCGAGTTTCAAAAACTTTCAAAACACGTGACTCAACACTCGTTCGCGTTGACGTGCCACATGCGTCAACAGCGTTTTTCTGAGGTGTCGAGCGTCTCTGTGGACATCAAGGTTGCCTTACTAGTTACCTCCACGTGCATTGGTTTTGCCTTCGCTTGTTACATTCACAATTCTCTTCGCAAGCGGGTCACGACAAATTTTGCAAACGATTTGAGCTTTAAGGGAGAGCGCAAGTCGACTCTCCGCGTGTTGACACTAGGGGAAGGGGATTTCACCTTTTCACTGTCGTTCGTGTCGAAATACCTCGAGCTAGCTCAGGTGAACCGAGCTTTGCCTAAGCTGGATATATTGGCCACCTCTTTCGACGGCTCCACGGACGTTGTTAAAAAGTATATTGAAGGGAAACGGATCCTACGCGCGCTTCGGCAACAAAGCTGCGCACACGTCTTCACGGCAGTTCTTCATAACATAGATGCCACCCAGCTGTCCCCGACAACTCTCGAGATCGACGGCAAAGGGCTCTTCGACCTTATCGTGTTCCAGTTTCCTCACCTCGGCATAGAAGATGCCAAGCGACATTCGTACCTTCTAGGACACCTTTTCCATTCATGCTCCCAGGGTGACATCCTCGCACGTGGAGGCCGCATCTACATTTCCCTCGTGGAAGGTCAGGCCGAGCGCTGGGAGCTCGAGGCGCAGGCGGCGCGGAATAAGCTACGGGTCGAGGGCACCCTTGAGCTTCGTGAAGATGCTTGGCCAGGATATCACGTTAGGCGACACCAAGGCCACTCCTTTCGATCCAAATCCGGGCGATACAGAACCTTTATCCTCAGTCGACTTGCCGACGAGGCTGCTTCTTCCGCGCCTCGCATATATGAGGCGCTAAGCTCCTCGGGTACCACCGGCTCGTTGCTTCAAGACCCTACCTTAGGCCTGCACGATCCGGTTCCAAATGCTACTGCAAACTCACCGAGTGCCCCGCGCGCTCCCGTGAAGACGAAGAAAAAACAGAAGACCGCCGAGGACTCCGTGATCGAGGAGATGTGCACCGGGATCGAAACTGACGGCGGGCTCATGTACAAGTGTAAGCCTTGCGGTAAGCTCTTCAAGACTGCCCAGGGAGTCCGCGGGCATGCACGTCAAATCCACGTGCTGCGCTCAGAGGGCAGCGCGTGGCTGGAGAAGCACGCGACTGAGGATGGGAGGGGTGCGGTGTGCGGACACTGCGGCCAAGAGCTGAAGGACCGGAAGGGCTTGGAGCAGCACCTCTTAGCGAGGCATGCGTCCGTCGCCAGCGACGACCTCGTGCCGGATTGGAAAAGGCAAGAAAGTTCGGCGGTGTCCGGGGGAGGAACCCGTGGGACTCACGACGTCATAAGGCCGGGAGATCACGTTTGTGCCATCTGCGGAGCACGTTTCGGAGATGCGGCGGACCTTGAAGGCCACGTCAAGGGAGATCTGACTCCGATGCTAATGGAGGAGCAGGCTTGCCAGTGGTGTGGAAAGCGGGTCCGAGGCAAACGCTCTCTCGCGCAGCACGAGGCCCACTGTGGACTCACGGCACACGGCACGCAAAAGCCAAAATAGTGTCTTGATTAATTTGTTCTTTGTGACTAATTTGAATACTAATTTGTGTTCGGTTCTTACAGAAGAGTAAATATTCGATTGAACAGTTGAGAGTCAATTGTGCACTACGTGAGCTTGCAAGGGTATAACTCCGAGCCGATGCTTCATTTAACTGGGCCATCCCGAAAGTGTTCACCTGTGCCATAGCCACAAAAAAATAGTTTGTGGTACACACGTGTGTATATTAAGTTGCACACGGTTCATTACATACCACACCGCACAGAGAGAATTTCTCTACACCCAAGATTTAAATTACTGTACTACTGAACTATTCCTGCGTGCATAGCTCACACCTTAATTCTAAGCACTTGAATTTCACAAAATTTCTTTTTAAAAATCAGTTTAGAAAACTGCAGGGAAGTGCCACTCCGAGCATCGCTTGCTGCAGGGCACATCGTTGCGTTATGGGTTTGCCGCTTTAGGTAAAGGATTGTGTCCGGTATTCCACCTGGGTTCTGAGCAAAGCACAAAATGACGGTGCTACCACGTTTGAGCTTCCTGAGGATTGGATAGCGGGGGGGGGCAGCGCAGGTTCTGTGACTTAGGGGTCTGCATCCCTGGGCAAAATCCATGTCCTAGGGGGTACTCACCCCCGGAGGGCTAAATGTAAGTCCGCCTAGGGGGAGGGGGGTTGGCGTGAATCTAGGGGGCGTAGCCGGCTGATTATATAAACCAGCTTCGGCCACTTATAGAGGACTCTTAGGCCAACATTTTGAGCTATCAGCCGTGGGACCAGCCCTAGTATATGCTGAGAAATGGGGAGTTCCGTGCACAGAAAATTCGGAAATTTTGATACCGAAAATGTGCAAGTAAATTAACGCCATTGTAAATATCGTGCACTGTACTGTGTTGATGTGAAAACAAAACTGGTAAATCCCAACCAAAAGGAGCCAAAAGTGGTAAACATATCGCTTTTGATGTTATAGAAGTGTATGCAAGGTGTAGGCTGTGCAGGTGGCTCAAACCGTTTGAAAATAGAAGAAGGCATCTGAATCAGCGCCTGGAACCCTAACCCTGCTCGTAAATCTGGCATGGAAATAGCGGTTTCAGGCGGTAGTGGACTTGCGACTTGAATATCCGAGCATAATTATCTACTTTTCTACATTTTTACTTGGTTGTTTTCACAAATTATTCGGTGCAGCCCTTAAATATCAATATCCCATATATCAATCGGATATTCACATGGACAAATTGTGTTATTACCATGCGCGCGTGTGCATCTGTACCAATAAATAGTGTAAAAAACAAATTCTAGGGGTGAGCGGACCGGGGAGGGGGGCTTACCCCCAAGGGCAGAATACAAGTTCTAGGGGGGTGCCACCCCCACGGCAAAAAGCAACTCCCGGGGTGGGGGGTATTTCTAGAACCTCCGTCGCCCTCTCCGCCGCCGCTATCAATCCTCGGAAGCTCTTTAAAGGAATAGGGCTATAGTTCCACAAGCAAGGTTGGCAAGCAGCCCGATCATCTGACCAGATCGCTGATCGGAGACCCTGATATATGTATGGCATGTGTGTGACGAGTCAAAATCAGTTAATCTTCAAGCAATTTCAACGGTTTTTCAAATCATTGTTTCAATCGTGGCCAATGACGCAATTTATAATATTGTGTCCAATTTTTCATCGGCGTAGGATTCATCGACAATTCTGACTATCGGCCTTGCTTCGGGGCGGCCGCCATTAGGGTGAACTCGGAAGTTCTCGGGTGTAGTCATCTAGTATTCGTTCGCTTTAGTCATGCGGTCGCTACCTGCGTACCTAGATGATGTTTTGCGTTATATGCACGATCGCACAATGGTAGATAACGATACATCGTAGTCCTTGGTGGACTGTGTACTGGGCCTCGCATATAATCCTCGCACCGGTTATAATCCTCGCGTTTATATCCGGATGATACCAGCATACCAATGGTATAAGGGTCCAAAATCGAACGATGTCGTTTGTTCAGGGTTTTTGGTCCGACGGGACATCCGTTGAAAATACTAAGGACTTTGCAAGGTCTGGGCATGGTCATGGAGAACCCGATCAGCAGAGCGCTGATAACGAAGGCCTCGCTCGAACACGGGTGTCGAAAACGAAGGGGCGAGCCAGCAGAAGCCAGCTTTGATATACAGGAATGATTACTTGCTAATTGTGAATGTAAGCTGGTTTATACCACGTCACCACCAGGTGACTATGACAACCAGACGGTCAGAAATGCAATAACAAAAGCTAACAGGAGGAGTGATGATATACTAGGGGGCTGACAGAGGGCGGTACCAAAAGGTACTAGAGTCAGGTCTCCCATCGCATGGTTTGGTCGCATTATTTCATGACGATGAGGCACCATGGAAAAACATATCACGGGTTATCTGAATATGTAATGTAGGGTTACATAAGGATTATAACCCGAAGGGTCCGATTTGGGCTATCACCGGGTCATCGTGCCCAGTGAGGTTATGTCAAGCCACGACCGCGTATAAATCTAGTGACAGGTCGCTGGTCGCTCGCAAGTCGTTCCGTTGCAATTCTTCTAGGGTGGACTTTCGACTATCGATTGTCGAAGAGTGAAAACTTCTCATAATAAACCCTAAAGCCCCGAAAGCACAAACCCTTTTGAAAACACCCCAAAATCCTGACAAACGTTGTCTGGCCATGAGAAATTCTTACAGCTTAAACAAACGGAAAATCTGAGAGCATATGTACCCATATACATGCATGATGATAAACCCTGCGGTTTGCATAAAGCTTAATATACCATGAACCCCTAATCGTAAAATCCGAACGGCGATTTTCGTTTGAATGCAGTACACATTCATGAGGATCTCAATTTCGATATCAGATTAGTAGAACTGCCGATCTAAACCGTATTATCCCCTGGAGTCTCCTCTTGAAGTCTTCAAACGCCGCCAAGTGACCTAGGCGACAAATGACAGAATCCGACGGGTAGACCGACATACATGGCAACCCGCATTTAGAATTGCAATTTTAGCGCTAAATATATTACTATTGTATACAATTGTTGTATATGTTAAAATCTTGGCAGCCCGCGTCGCCTTCTTTTCGGCTTCCGCCCACTCAGGCAGCTGTCGCCTTGGTTTTGCAATTGGGTGCCCCGATGCCTATTCTAGCGGGTCGGTGCGTACATGTGTATGTGGTGCGTCTATTGACCCCTTTGGCTACCACTACCTTGTCTGTAACCGGCGTGGATGGGATATCACGGCACATCATGAAGCAAGTCTTTGATCCAGCCTTTGTCATCGTGGAGGATCGCAATCATCATGGTTATTCGCCTTATTGGAAGCCCGACATCACAGTGCTCAACCGCGATGAACGAGGCAGACATAATATGATTGACGTGAGCCTTCCATTCCCTTGTTGTGCCTCGCATGTGGACCGGGCTGCTCGGGAGCCGCTACGGGCTGCGTCGGTACATGAGCGAGCTATGAGGGCATCCTACGGGCCAATCTGGCCTCACACACATTGTGCCTTTTGCGATGGAGTCTTTTGGGGGTTTGGGGAAATCGGCGCGGAAGTTCTTCGACAGTTGTGTACAACGCAGGCAATACCGATTGTTTCAGGAGGAGGAGGATGCAACATGGAGCACGCGCGCGGAGCTTTTGGACATATTGGTTGCAGCGGATAGTGGTTTGCCTTGCACGCAGGGTTACGGAATTGCTTGCAGGGCTAGTCATAATTATCGGCATGGGTGAACGCTGGGAATTTGCATGATGTTAGATTATATGTAGTTGTTTTGGCATTTTGAGGAGTTTGCTGCATGTTTGTTGTATGTGTGCTGTATGTTTGCTTTCAATTGTGACGATGTGATCCTTACAATAAATTTCTGATACCTCTTTATATATGTTAAACATATATGACCACTTCCACGACTCAGTTGGGACGGATTTGTACTGGGAATTTTGTAGATATCGTGAGAGTTGCGGTAAACTTGCGATAAAAAGTGCAATCGTATTTGTTTAGTTTGTGGAACGGGAAAATGTCGTCAATGCGCCCAATTATGGTGTTAGATTCGTAACTTTGCAATGGTTCAAATCGCTGAAATTGCATATACTGGGCATTTTACTCGATTTTCGACCTAAAATTCCCTATCAAGCTTAAAATCCCACACAACGGACACACGGGGACATCAAATAACGAATTCTCAAAAATGGTTCTCCAAAATGCTAAACCATAGGAATCGTGCTCCATATGGGTGGGTACAAAAAACAGCCAATCCATCCCATCTGAATCGCGGAAGAGGTTATATACAATAGTAAAATACAATATATGTTGAACATATATTCAGGAGGAGGCGGATGCAACATGGAGCACGCGGAGCTTTTCGACATGTTGGTTGCAGCGGATAGTGGTTGCCTTGCACGGCTCGCAGGGCCACGGAATTGCTTGCATGGCTAGTCATGATTATCAGCATGGGTGAACGTTGGGAATCTGCATGATGTTCATTTAGGAGGTTGGTTTGGCATTTGGATGAGTTCGCGTGTTTGCTGTACCTTTCGACCTTTCCATTGTGAGATGTGAACCTTACAATAAAGTGTCCGATACCTCTTTATATATATACATATCCCTACCATGCTCGTAGGCTAGTAGCTCTTCCGCCCCCGATACTAGCTTTTCAACGGCTCAGTCTCCGCCCCGTATACTCATTCGAATACATGTTTGGGGGATGTCATAGTGATACCAAGCGATACTAGTGAAAATAAAAGAAAAAGGGAAACGTGACTCTTCCTAACGGAATTGTGATATTCGTAGGTGCACAGATGTTACGCCCGCCACTTTCCTCCCCCTCTTTCGGCGGTTTTTTGCTGTTCTTCTTTGCCCCTTTCGACTTTGGTGTGTGCCATCGGCGTTTTGGCCGTGTCGTTAGGACGTGGATTTCCTTAAGGAGGGTTCTGGCATCTTCACTCCTGAAGCCTAGGTGGTGTGCACACGTGTCAGCGATCGTTCGATGTGTTCTTACAACGAGCCCGTCATCCCAAAAATGATTGGGTGTAAGAACACCTTGCACCGAACTACAGAGGAACGATGTTCCGTTCGATGTGCCTGCGTTTGCATGGAGAAACCCTGGAATTTACGCGTGTTGCCTCTGGGTCACAAGTGGCCCAGATACCGGCTTAGTGGTTGATGGCCAACCTGGACCTACACGCACCAAACCATCTGCTGATCCCATTTAATCACCTGATTAACTTTAGCAGCATGTGATTCTGATCTGATCAGATTTTGTATGACAATCGATTGCGGGCCTTGCCGAAAATGTTGAATCCTGCTTGATTATTGAACTTTTTTTGTGCCACATTTTTTAGAGTTTGCCAAATGTACCTGAAAATGCAGTATTCAATATTGTGCTCGGAGAATAACACAAATTGACAGGTGGAGAATTAAAGCAGGTCGGCATTGTAAGGCTAAGATAAGATTAACAAATACAACGGGTGTTTCGTTGGTGAAGAGGTGCAACTGGAAGTGACACTTGCAAGAATGCTATTCCATAAGAACGGGTGGTGGTCAGAGGATCCAATTCCCCTTCCTTTGTGGGTGCGAGGTTGCAGGTCAGATCCCCTCGATCAAAAATGCGAAAAGGGATAAGGCTTGCTTGAACATCGGCAGGATGTGCTAACATTTGCAAGTTATCAAACTTGACAAGTTTTTTAAAGCACAGCAAAGCAAAGCATGATATGAAAGTATTTCCGAAGGTTTTCACAAGTTGAACTAAACTTCACATACAACTTTGCATAAATCGGCTGTAGGGTCAAATTCGGCGCAAAAATCGAGACCAATCCCCTACACCATTCTTACGGGTGCATTTCAATCTTACTTTGGAGATTTCCAAAGCCTCACGCTGGCTCCAGATGCGGTTGCCAAAAACCCACCGGCTTGGGACGGTGCCCACACTAAAGCTGTTACCTGTAAAATATATAAAGGGGAGGTGGGATTAGCAAAACTTAGACACCTTCTTGCCGATCCCCATCCGTCATCTTATGTGACAATGCATACCTCCAACGTGCCACCTCCCTGAAATGCTTTAGTGGAACAATCTCGTGAAGAAAATCATGGAATGCTACGGCAGTGCAGTGTAATGCCAGGTGCAATGAGCACTTGGCATCGCGCAAAGGTACATGTCGGTGCAAAGCCCGGACAACACAGAGGACAGAACACCACTCACCGCAGAGGCATGAGCATTCTCCACCTTTTCCAAAACCTCGCCACTGGAGCCCAACCAATCTTCCCCCGCGCATAGCGTCAAGCATCACATGGCCCGCGGGTCATTTAACCAGGCATCAGATATCTCCAGCACGCCGTGCCTAAGCTCGCTTCTGGTCACGCATTCTATACTCATCCTACACTCACCCTACACTGATCCCACACTGATCCTACACTGATCATAATTGCTAGTTGGGGCAATGCTCCGAGGGCTAAATGGGGGGCGGAAATAGAGCACTGTGTCATCACAAAATGAAGGTGCCGCCACCTGGCACACAATTCCAACGTGGCCCCTTCCCCTAAAGGTAAGACACCCCATCACACGATTCCGATATGCCCCCTGCCCTCGGCTGCCACAGTGGAGGCATGCCCACAGCCTGCCGAAGCCATTGTTGAATGCACAGTATGCCAGCATGGTCTCTCGACGCAGAACCACTGCTCGCCGAGCCAGTCAGTATTTCACAATCCGACATTCGCCGCGGAAAGGTGCCGACCGCGGAATGCAGCGCGCCCGCCTTGCGGATTTGCCCGTCAGATGGAATCAGGCGCGCCAGCAGGGAAGCTGCGATCGTGCCCTCGGGGAAGCCAATTACCTGTCCAAACATTGGAAGATCAGGGTGGTGCCAAATACGGCGGCGAGCACATTATCCGGCGACACAGCAATCATCTCGTATGGCTGCTCAACCTCAAGCTGTGTCTCGAGCAATGCAGACATGCCCATCACAATGTGAGTCGCGGCGAGCGTCGGTGCCAGAACACTGGTGAGTGGTGGCAGCATAATGCTGGCAAGCAGGGGTGCTGGGAGGCTCGCGAGTGTTGGCGCCAGACCAGGACGGGTGCGTACATCTGGCCCGCACATTATGGGCAATCGGGCCAAACTCCCACAGATCAACACAGTGAATCGTGAAGCGTGACGGAAGCACCACCAGATATTATTGATAAGATTTAGGTTGCCTCAGAAAAGAACTACGAGCTGCAGTAACGCGTCCAAATATCTCCTGTGTCATGCCCACCTCAGTGCCGCGGCACCCTCCCAAAATGGCGGGAAAGCGAGTCACGGGCTTTGTGGCTCCCCTGTTCGCACTGGGGGGCACGTCACTGGTGGAAGCGAGGCAAGTGCGCGAGCTCGAGGCCACGTGGACTGCAGCGCACCTTTTTCAGAACGCGGGGATCTTCGTTCAGATGGTAGCGAACGTTCAGATTCCACACCATCAGCGTCTTATCCTTGGACGCCGTGATGGCGCGTGTGCCCTCAGCATCGAAGCAAAGCCAATTCACAGCACCCTTGTGGCCCTGCAGCAGAGACGGCTCCTCCATCCACGTCAAAGCCAATTCACTGCGCCCTCGTGGCCCTGCAGCAGAGACGGCTCCTCCATCCACGTCAAAGCCAATTCACTGCGCCCTCGTGGCCCTGCAGCAGAGACGGCTCCTCCATCCACGTCAAAGCCAATTCACTGCGCCCTCGTGGCCCTGCAGCAGAGACGACTCCTCCATCCACGTCAAATCCAATTCACTGCGCCCTCGTGGCCCTGCAGCAGAGACGGCTCCTCCACCCCCTGCGCCATGGTGCTAGGAGCCTGCTACCCTGCAGGAGGTGGCACATCCATGCACAGTAAGCTGACCTTCAGGTTCATGACGTGCGCCACGCTCACGCCCGAGTTGTTCCCCTTGCCGTATTTTGCCTGACCAGCCGCGCCCTCGCCCCGGCCGATGAGGCGCGTGCCCTCGAGGCAAGGTCTGCGGCGCTCCGCGGGCGGCGGGTCCTGGGGGCAACACTGGGAGGCGCAGTAGCAACAACAAAGATGCGGATGGGGCGGTCAAATAGAGCCCCCAACCCGCAGGTCAAGCAGAGCCACCGAGGTGAACGGGTCGAGGTAATGCGGGGGGGCAAGCCGGGTGAGGCGGGCGGTGAGGTGAGGGCGAGGTGAGGCGAGGTGAGAGCAGTGAGGTGAGGGGGCGAGGTGAGGCAGTAAGGTAAGGGGCGGGTGAGGTTGGGGGCGAGGTGAGAGCGGTAAGGTGAGAGCGGTGAGGTGAGGGGGGCGAGGTGAGAGCAGTAAGGTGAGGGGCGAGGTGAGGAGCGGTGAGGTGAGGGCGAGGCGAGTGAGGTGAGGGCGAGGTGAGAGCAGTGAGGCGAGGGGGCGGGTGAGCAGTAAGGTAAGGGGCGGTGAGGTTGGGGGCGGGTGGAGCGGTAAGGTGAGAGCGGTGAGGTTGGGGCGAGGTGAGAGCGGTGAGGTGAGGGGCGAGGCGAGAGCAGTGGGGTGAGGGCGAGGTGAGGTTGGGGGCGGGTGAGAGCGGTAGGTGAGGCGGTGAGGTTGGGGGCGAGGTGAGCGGTGAGGTTGGGGGCGAGGTGAGAGCGGTGAGGTGAGGTTGGGGGGCGAGGTGAGAGCAGTGAGGTGAGGTTGGGGGCGAGGTGAGAGCGGTGAGGTGAGGAGGGCGAGGCGAGAGCAGTGAGGTGAGGGGGGCGAGGTGATAGCGGTGAGGTTGTGAGGTGTGAGTGTGTGGCAAAAGTGGGTTGGCCAGGGGGCGCGAGGTGAGATGGGGGCTGGTAGGAGAAGGCGCGTCAGCGAGCAGCGGCACTGCGGCACTGTGGCAGGGAAGGTTTCTACCTCCCAGATTTTGACATCAGAGGTGAACGCTGCTGCCGCGATGAAACGGCCGTCCGGCGAAATAGCAGCCATGTGGTTCTTAAGCTGATTCGTATCCAACATCTGGATCGGACGGCCAGTGTCTGACCGTAGCGAACCCCAGATGAGATCAGATTAGTGGCAAGCCTCGACCCTCCGCCCAGCACTCCCCATCGGACATCAGAATATGGCAAGCCCCGAGCCTTCCTCCGAGCCATCCCCCTCATGCGCCCCCATTTGGTGTTAGCAGAGGCAGGCGGATCACACTGCGAGAAATAACAAGAAATAGAGCACAGGCACAGAAAAAACTCCCCCGAGCCGCTCACCTTGGATCATAAGACAGTATAGATAGCACTCAATCTCATAATTATAGCAGAGCCCATGGATACAATACACAAGCGTAATAATCAGGGGATCCTTTCACTTGGTGAACAAGGGAAAATGGTAAAAAGTCCTCATCGCTATGACCAATGCAAACAATACAGACAAGGCACGTAAACATATGGAATAGGCTGAGCAGAAAAGATGTACCTCAAGGCATTTGAAAAACCCCACGCCCAGACAAAGTATCACTTTCCTCTCTCGCTCAAACATCGAAGGCTAAGTGCGTCCCCGGCAGCCACACCATCACTCGGTGCGGCCCCGGCAGCGATGGCCCAAGCAGGCACGCACCGGCATACCAAACCCCAACCTCCGTCTTGCGCTGACACGTGGTCACCAGCAGCGGAGGCTCGCTCCCTTGGCGCCCGGTGGACATCGTCGCCACCTCGTTCTTGCCGTGGATGTCCTTGTGCTGAAAGCAGGAGGACCACCGGATGCACTCTCGTTAGTCTTTCAGTTGCATGTCACCCATCGAACATGAAAGCTGCACGGCATGGGGCCCCGGGAGTAGCCCACCTCCCATGCCTGTTCCGGTTGCTTGCCAGGGTTGTTCGGGACACCGTACTTTGACAGAGATCCTCCCCCTACAGCACCTGTATACCCCGTAGACAAAATCACCGATGTTCAGCGTATATGTATCGGGATGCTCGCAAGGTTTTGTGCCGTGGACGTGGCACGTGCGACATGCACACTGGACGTGTATCACGCTGTATAGGTAGGCTTACGTGTTTTGCTGGTGCCTGTCGCATACGCAGGCTTGCAGGTCTTGCTGGCGTGCGCTGCAGCCATGTATCTACTGCATGACTGACAAGTGCTGAACACGCAGGTCGCCCTTGTGCCTTGATATGGACGTTGCAATGAAATGGTCTGACCAATCCGGTTTCATTATATTCAGGCTCGGATCTCTGGTTCTCCCGCTCCCTAGGGCCTTGAAGGGGAGGGTGTCGTCATCGGCAAGAGCGCGCACCAGACGTTGCGACGACGACTTCTGACGAGTTGCTACCAAAGCAGACGCCGACTGCGGGCTCACGTTCCTGTACCAGGAGACGCACACGGTCAACAGCCGCAAGCACCGTTTGAGAACTTCAGACGTCATCCAGTAAGCGCATGGTAGCTTCGGACGACAGGCAACACCTGCAGGGCAAGGAAGAGGACAGTCCGTAGGACACGCAGGACCGCTCCCCCTCGCACGGACAGATGACCCCCAGGCTCAAAGATCTATTTGATCTATGCGTCCGACGTGGCCATCTCCAATGAACTCATTATCGAAATACGTGTGTATGCAGCCGGTAGAAGCGGGCTGCAGTGCAAAGCACGGCTGCACCTCTATATGTGTGCGTGCGTGAGTGTGTGTGTTTGGTGAATTGCCGTGGATGGGCGAATCCACAGGATCGACAAGTAAACGTTGTCTAGGATTCGTGGCGGGTATGTGAAAATAGCTCGAGAGGAGAGGGATCACCAGGTTGACTCGGATCGTCTGGATACTCTTTGCGGCGGCGTCGTCCACCTGAGGAACAATGGCAGTCTTCTAAGCGCCCCCCGAACTGCGGCTGCGCCAAAGCCCTTTCCTGACACACCGCCCTTTCCGGTGCATACGAGCGTGGGAATATGTTGCGCCCCTTACTAAACGACTTTCAGCTTAGCTCTGGCGTAGGAAATGCCTCATTCGGTTACGAAAAGCAGGGAAATAATATGACGGACCTAACACCGGAAAGGAACTGCTCTGCAAGTGTTCCTGCCCAGATATCAGATCAAATAGCCGCTTGTCGCTTACCGCATGAGCTTACATGTTTTTCGAGTGATAAGCGACTGTCAGCCTTGGTAGGTATAGCCCCGAAGGTTTGCATGGTCGCTTGTGATCAAGCGTACCTTGAAGAGCCGCACGACTCGGTCCTCGCAGGAGCTCGCCAGCCACTTTCCATCAGCACTAAACGCAAGACCAGTAACTCGATCGCCATGTCCCTGCATGAAGTACGCAGTTAAGGGATAAAAACTGTAAAGTTATGTTGCAGATGGCTTTGTGCACAGCCTAGGATGTGCATCAGACAAGAGGATCCAAAGTCAGACCGGCAACGAAAACGACATATTCACGAGTACACGCTGCTTCGGTATGTTACGCGCCCAAAATTAGTGTATGCGCAACAGAGGTGTGTGTCTGCTGCACGTAGCACCCACACGTGAGGCAGCAGGAAAAACAGGTCCTTCGTACGACGAACGATGACATAAAGGTTCACGGAACGAAGAACGCGCTTTCACCTTAAGCGTGTTGACACAGCTCGGATGCGCCTTACTCTCAACGGAAAGCCCGCCACTGAATTCAACAACAAAAACGTCCTAAGTCACGCAAGTGTCGACCGATTGGCAGTCAAAGTCGAACATAGAATTGGTGAGATCACGAGCGCATTCTTTCACCGACGCGAGCGCATTCTTCTACAAACGGTATGGCAGCAATAACTGATTCTGAAGAGCAAAAACAACCTATCTCCAAATGTAGGGATGCAACTTATTTTGAGGTGAGAGTCTGGCTTGACGCACGGTTTGTGTTTACTCTTCGCAAGCAGCGCCTTTTTCTGTTGCTTACTAAGAGATGGTTTGATTGTGGTTTGTTCAACCGGTTGAACACTTTCCAGGACGACATCGGCCTTCGGAGCGGCAGATCGCTTTGATTTCGAAGACGTTGATGAGGGTTTTGTTTGCTGACTGCCGGATCCGAAGACGCGTCGACACACCATTGTACCGAGGACAACACATACCGCAAGCCAGACACTGCCAGCAAAGGCAAGCACAGCTTGAGCTTGGGAGCTTAGCCCACTGCTTGCGACGATATCATTCATACTGCCCATGATGTAATAGTCTGCGCCTCAAGGAAGGGATACAGTCGTCCGGAAAGCGTTCGAATGGCTGAGTGAGTGGTGCCCGTTACGTGCAGGCTAGCGGAATTTCGGGACAGATGGTCCCACTCGACTCCACTACAGGTCTACTCCGTTCGCTTCGTGAGAAGTCCGTCGCGTGGCCACATCCATCGCGCATCGCCAGCCCGACACATCGAAATGACGCAAAACAATCGACACGTCTCGCGTCGCGTCGGTCTGCGCTGCGTCTGTACAGTGGGTGGAACCCTATTGCAACAGTTGCGCGATATCGCGCGCGATCGATATCGCGCGCGCGATATCGATCGCGGAGTATATAATTTATATTCGGAAGTGAGTTGGCTTGAGTTATTTGTACAGAAAATCGTGGTATTCCTATATATAGACACCAATTTTCAAGCGCGATTGGATATGGGTGTGTTCAGAGGTGGAACCCTATTGCAGAAGAGCGATGCTGACGTCATCGATACGCCATATCACCCAAAAGACGTATCCAAACGAGATCTATGATGGCTACAATGTATAAATCTGGGGGTATTTCACTATACGCGCTGCCTCCGCGACGCTAGTTCGGAATATTAAGATCATTGTTATGAAAAAACAATAAGGAATTCGCATCGAAACTCGATAAAATCAGAATGTTTTCTTGCACTTTTGCATGTGCTGGTGGCCTAGCGGATACACGATCGAAAAAATCAGTAGAATCGTCAGATGGAAATATCTGCCCATCTGGACCGCGCAATCGTCTGGTGACACAGCCGAAAGCTCAAACATTCTCGTTTCTTTCACTCTTATAGATCAGTTTTCTGTTTTCTTTCACGATTTCCGTCGTTACCCGTCCTATCGAATATATCACGCGTTTGCACGCTATTTATTGAAATCCCGCGCTATTTTCGGGGGCTTCTTCGTGATGATAAGACGCATACATGTGGATAACGAATATATTGTGAATATAATTTTATATATTCAAAATTCACAGTATCCCCAAGATGTCCCCCTGTTTTCGCCGAAATATTCGCGATTTGCGCTTCTTTAAATATGCGTTTTGTAATAAAAATGCGGCGTTCTGCAATAGGGTTCTCGCTGCAATAGGGTTCCACCCACTGTACAGTACTGTATGTCAGCGTCAAAGGAGAAAGGTCCGGGCCGCTCATGTCGATCGGATGTGCTGTTGCTGTTGGCATATCATATCGTGGCGTGTTATTGTCATGTCATGTGATCGGACCAGTCCAATTCGGCTACGTGTACGTCGCGATGCTCATGCTGTGCAATGCTTTGCAAAATGCGGATGCGGATGCGGATGCGGATGCGGATGCGGATGCGGATGCGGATGCGGATGCAGATGCCGCGTGCTGCGTGCCTATGCCGAAACCATAGCATGTGCGCGCATATGTCACATGGATATTCAAAATAATCTAGATTGTATGTTATACCTGACAGTCATCATATGGTCTTATAGCTCAGTTGGTTAGAGCGTGGTGCTAATAACGCCAAGGTCCGCGGTTCGAGCCCGTGTGGGACTATCGCTGCTGCTGGGTATGGAATCTACTGTACATTTGTGCGCACGGGTTCGAACCCCGTTCCCAGCATTTCTCACCGAATAAAGCTGGGATGCCCGAGTTGGTCTAAGGGGGTAGACTTAAGAACCAGCAGCACTTTTACTCTTGCACATACGTTTTTAAGACCTGTGATACGACCGTGTTCGTATCATTTATTCCGATCGAACCTTTATTCGGCATCGACACAGTCTTCCACAACATATGATGTTTATTGGGCCCGAGAAACTATTCATTCAAACGTTTATAACCGTTCCGTGTATTTTCTTTAGGGGAACGAAGTATTCATCTCCTAAAAAGAACCTTTTTTGGCATGTTCATTCACACGCCTGATGTTTGTGGATTTACACAACTACGGGGATATACATCAGTATGCATGTCGGTTACGATGAAGGCGGGAAGGTGAAGTACACATGCCGTCCGACAAATCGCAGAGCGGGTAGAAGAAGGGGCATTGAGCAAGCTAAATTAAACAAAATTTCACATGCTAGGTTCGTGACCGCCGAGTCTGATTTTTCTAGACTCTCTGCTGAAATCTGTATAGGCAGCCCTGACCGGGAGTCCCGGTGCAGGCCCCTATGACAGATTCCTAGGTAGCCAACATTGGACCTGTGACTGATCCGTAAGCCCGTGCTGTGACACACCGAGTGTCACAGGTAGCTAGACTCGAGACCGTTCCGACTCCGTGACCGTTCCGGGTATATCTAGCTTAGGGTTTATTTCTTATATGAGTTTATATATATTGGTTCACTGACTGTCTGATATCTTGAACCGGGATATTCCAGTAGGTCGTGGACCCATTCCACGCTATATTCCACAGCTAGTTTGGCCATGATTGGCTAAAGCAGCCGCTTGGAGAGGTGGTGCGCGACGGCGCGTTTGGGGACTCACGGGAATTTTGAGATGAGCTGTCTGCGGTGAGCGTCTTTGAGCCGCAGCTATGGGGGTTCGACCTGGACCGGGCCTAGTCGACGCAATGTTCATTTACGGTATTACGCTTGCCCTGATCCCGCTTGCTGCCGATTTTTGGGCTGGTGGCTCGAGCACCTTCGACCTCGACGACGTCTTCCAGTGCCCCTCGCTCGCATGGCTCTACCGCTCTTTCCGTAACGGTGGCGTCGCATCTTCCCCACGACATTACCCGAACGTGCCCCGGCGTACCACCTCCCATCAGGCTTTCAAAGTTATGGGTGTTTCCACACGAGCGAAACGGTCCCTCACGAGGGACTCCGACATCGACGCCTCACTGAGGCTCACTGACGCGGTTCGCAACACGCCGACGGCTAGATCACCGGCTGTTACGAACCCCGACCCTACTTCCAACACCAACGCCGACGTTGCGACGAGGAAGTACCTGCAGGAGCAGTCCAAGCTTGTGGACGAGGTCTACAAGGGGCGCGCTCCATCGGACATGGGCCAAGGGTATCCGCGAGGATATCCTTGGCGACAAGAAGCATCATTTCAGCGGCACTACTGACGCGGGTCTCCTCTCCGATGTGGTGGTTCAGCTACGTACGGAGTTTGAGTCCGCTGGGCTAGACCTCGTCTCGTTCGACCTTGACGACCCCCAGGCTCTGGTGGTGGGCAAGGTGAACGCCCTGCTGTACGACGTGCTCGGGCTTATCATCGAGAAGCACAACAACGCCCACGTCTGGCTTACGGGTACGGACGCGTCTGCCGACCGAGATGGACGGCGTGCGCTGGTGGACATCGTGAAGCGCAGCGTACCAGTGGCGTTGCGAGAGTCCTTCCAGCAGGAGCATGCCGCGCTTAGTTATCCCGCGAACGTTGACCCGCAGCCGATTTTGGCTCGGGAACAACGTTTGGTGCGGGATAACAAGGCCGCCGACTGGACCCCCACCGAGGCCACCAGGAAGCTCAGCCTCTACAGCCGGCTTGACCCGGTGTTCTACGCCGCGGTCAAGGTGCGTTACCCCATGGTGGCCGATCTCTCAACACACTATTCGATGAAAATGATATTCTCATGTGAAAATGATATTGCCTTATTTACCTCATGATAGGATTAAAAAGCCGCATTTTAACAGTCAAGAACATGCAAGTGCAGGTTGTGCATTAGATTTAATGGTTTTTATGGTACAAAATTGAGGTCAAATGCACTTTTTCGAAATCTAGGAGGAGTGAAAACACAAAGAACTTTTGACTCAGAATCTATATACACGTTATACACATATTATTTACATGTTTTTTTTCGTCTTGCTTTACGCGTCCACATCAGGTGCTACCGCTACCGCTACGCAATTATCAAAAGCTTCGTCTTCATCGGAATCATCCGATTCATTCAAGTCACCTAGGTCCTTGCGCGTGCGTTTGGATTGTTGTGCAAGCAAAGCGACGACTATCTGCGTATTGCTCGTTCGGTATACTCCGTTCGGGGTCTTTCGCATCCACATTCCATGCCAGCACTATTTCATTCTTATCGAAAGTCTCGGTAGACGGTCGGTGCCCCGGTGGCGCTGCGAAAGCTCCTACGTGACTCGCAAGTTGCTTGCCGAGGTGCTTCTTCTTGGTGTCGGTGTGCTTTTTGGGTTGGAAATAGCGATATTGCAGCTGTTGAGTTGACGGATAGCGCGCCTCCACCTTCACCAAGTACAACGGATCCGACCATTCGCTTCGCTTCAGTTGTACGCGGAAAGCGAACTTGTCGTTTTCAGATTCCACCGCGAGAGCCACCGCAAAGCTGCCGACTGTCATCTGGCCGTAGGTGACCTCCCACTGGGCGTTGTCCACGTACTGCTCTGCTCGCTTTTGGGCTCGACCTTGGTGTTTCCGTTTACCGTTGTACACTTCTATCGGCGCTCGATCAATTCGGCGTTGGATGCGCACGGGTATAGCGGGGACGGCGGCAGCCCCGGCAGCTTCTATCGCCAACGCGGGCGCCTCTATCAGTCGAACCAAGGTGGCATTGCGCTCGATGGCGATTTTCTCGGGATGCTGGAAGGGTATCGCGGGCGCTTGACATTCTCCACCAGCAGTTAGGTGGCGCTGTTTCTCGATGACATCCTCGCGCCAAAACTTTTCGTGCACCTCCGTGAGCTTTGTGCCCAAAATGTCCTTCAACGCCTGTAAGGTATGCTCAAGCTTTTCGATGCCTTCTTCGGTAAAAGGAATCGGCTTGATGTATCCAGGCCCCGCGACAGGGGGTGTAGAAACAAGCTTTGGCAATGGAGTCTCGGGTAACCATTTTGGTGAAATGGAATACTGTTTGTACTGCATGCCCACTTCGCCGTGCTCGTTCATCTTGAACTTGAAAGCCTGCTGTGCCAAAATATTGTGGCAATCGAAGACGTGACCATCAAACCAAGAGCTGAAGTCGAAGATCTTCTCGGTGTGCTCGCATATTACACCATCCGTAAAGCATTCTTGTGCGACCTCTATCATCTCGTCGAGCGTCCAAGCTTGCTTGCGTCGTAGACGCACGGAGAAGCGTGAAAACATCTGGTCAATGTTCTCGTGCGTATGTCCCACCAACAGAAAGTTGAGTTTCACCTTGCGAAAGACGCCCGTGTGCACCAGCCAAGCTGCGTATGCCAACATCAACTTGCTCTTGTTGGTGCTCACATTGTCAAGCTGTACATACAGTACTTCCGGCATCGGGTATGAATTTTCCCCGTCCCCGTTGCGTCGATGCTCTTGAATGCGGAGGATATCCCGGTGCAAAACGTTGACAAGGAAGTTCGCATCGTCCTTGAAGTTGGCGTAGTTGAAATCCATGAAGCGGCCCACGTTCTCGATCATGCTCCCCATGTTGTGCACGTCAAGGAAGTCCTTAGAGTCCAGATGTTTAGGGATACGTCGAAAGTGTGGCAGTCGGGTGGTCCACTGCGTCATGCCATCGATGATCACCGAGGCATACTTATGCCAAGTTTTGTTCATGGCAATGCTCTTGGTCATATTCGCTTTACGACCATGTTTGTAGAACTTCTGGCGCTCCGCTCGTGCGATTGCCAGATGTTTGTTGAGAGGCCCGTTGTATTGCCCTGTGCATGATACACAAATTCGGGTCAGTGAACAAATTACATAAACATATAAACACATCACAAAGCTATTCATGAATATTCACCTTTTTGAGATTTGGTTAAGCCTTCCTTCAATAACTTGAAGGACGCGCAAACATCGCAGTGAGAAAATCGGTTCACCGATGGAATCTTTAGCCACTTGCTGCAATCTTCTTCAAATATTTTGTACCAGTAACTGAGAGAGAGTTTTTTGCTCTCCTCATTCTCACCCAAGCTCTGAAGGTACTCGTCCCACAGCTCTTCGATGGTCAATCCATCTGAAAGGTGCTTCTCGGGTTTGTGAGGTTGGGGTTGTCCGTATTCGTCCGCGTATTTCTCGAGCCATGCGACGACCGACTCGCGTTTCAGGGAAACCTTGCGGTTGTCCTCCTCGTACGTCAATCCATGAACAAACGTGTGTCGGCCCTCGAGCACGCGTGTTCGACAGTCTTGAAGATACCCGTAGCTGATGCCGTAAGCCATATAGTAGAACTTAAAGCACACCTGTTACAAAAAAAAGACACCGTCACTCAAAAATTATTAACACATTATCCAAAAAAAGCATAAGGGTTTTGGTAGGTCATGCCAATTTAAGACGCTTGGGAGACACCCCCAACACTGCACGTCTGCAGGCGTACCAACACTGCGCGCCTAGCGCCGTACCAACTCCAATGCAGCAAAGTGTCTAATTGTGAGTCGCGCTACAATATTCCACCGTTCATTAGATAATGAACGGTTCCCGCAGCCAAAGTGTCTAATTGTGAGTCGCGCTTTGGCCAGAGACCGTTCATTAGCTAATGAACGGTTCCCGCAGCCAAAGTGTCTAATTGTGAGTCGCGCTTTGGCCAGAGACCGTTCATTAGCTAATGAACGGTTCCCGCAGCCAAAGTGTCTAATTGTGAGTCGCGCTTTGGCCAGGGACCGTTCATTAGCTAATGAACGGTTCCCGCAGCCAAAGTGTCTAATTGTGAGTCGCGCTTTGGCCAGAGACCGTTCATTAGCTAATGAACGGTTCCCGCAGCCAAAGTGTCTAAGTGGGAGTCGCGCTTTGGCCAGAGACCGTTCATTAGCTAATGAACGAGTTCAAAAAAAAACATACCTGCTTCTTGGCCAAAAAGTATTTGAAGTCGAATTTGTCTTCAGATCGTGAGCTGTTTTTTAGCAAGTCTTTGATGAAGTATTCCTTCCTATCTTTTTGCGACATACTGAAAATATTTTCGCGAAAGGACTTAATATCTGCCGATGAGAAAGATAGACAGCAGTACGACTTGCAATTGCACTTAATGGTTTCTGCCATTGATATACTGTCAGCCTGCAAACGTCGCTGCTTGATACTAATTACGCCTGTATATTGTTTCTTGCGTATGTCGGATTCGTACGGTTTGCGCGTTACAATCTGCTTGTTTACTTCACCGTTAATGCACCGAAGAGGGTCTTCATTAAGCAAGTCTAAACTTGTCTCTGAAAATTCTGATTCTAGTTTGCTTTTTATCTCTTGTAAGTCAATTTCGCGCAAAGCGCGTGTCCCGGAAACGCGTGAAGAATTAGAGCTAACTTCCGATCTAGACGTCAAAGGCGCGTTCCAAAGAACCAATTGCGTATTTGCGCTCGGGGCTGTGCTTGGAATTGGCTCATTATCAAAAAAGTCAGCCTCTATTTCCATAGAATCTTCAATAACTATTCTCGGGCACGGTTTGCAGATAATCTCGCAACCTTCATCAAAAGGAATAGAAAACATATTTTCGTCAAAATTAGACGTCATTAGCTTATGAAGCCGTCTTTTACGTTCTGAAAATGATATGGACTTGCGAGTCAACGGAGAATTTCTATCTTACTAAATCGATCGATTCTCGATTTAAGCGCAAATGACACCAGGATATCTTCAAATCATATCCTTGATCTGAACAGACCGAATCAGGAAGCGACAGCAAATGTCATTTTTGATTAAAATTGACATCGATATTTGACATGTCATTTTCAGCCGCCAGAAATGATTTACAATATTGTGCTAAAGTTACATCATTTTTTCAAAGTTCTTTCACACACACCCCTTCCACAGTTGACAGCCAATTTCTCTCATTTCGCAATGGCGACACCCGAAACATTTCAAGTACTGAGGGAAACACATGTTTTCCAGTACTATCTAGCTAACAAGTGGAGCATTGTCAGAACGCTTGAAACCGACGATCCTCCTGACACCTTGCAAATAGTGATTCACTCTGATGACCCAAACGAGCAGAATGAAGAAGTGTTTTACAGTTTTCCTCCGTTTACCTCTTCGACTGTAGTCGAGGGTAGCCTCGTTCCTGAGAAACGCGTAGCGTACAGTATCATTGAGAACGAGACTCCAATTCTGTATTTCGTCGCATTCAGAAACAGAAAGCTTACTGTGATCGAATTAGACAGCGCAAACTTTGAGGAAACCTTCAGCCTTCCAAAGCACACAAATCGGCTTATGGCTTTTCAAAATTTGAAAACTAGGGCAGCAGGAGAAAAAAAAAGCAAAGAATTCTATCTAGCGAGCTATGTAAACCAGGCGTGGAAAGCGTCGATTACAGCTCCTTTCTGGCAAAGCAGGAGACCAGCGCCAGTGATGGATGACCTCGGAATTGCTGGCGAGATACCTGTTGTAGAGGCTTCGGTACGTCCCTTTCATGCCCTGCGCCTGGACCGGGGCGGAAAGCGTTCATTAGCTAATGAACGCTTTCGGCCTCGAAACGCGCGCCCTGAGCCTGGACTGGGGCGGAAAGCGTTCATTAGCCAATGAACGCTTTCGGCCTCGAAACGCGCGCCCTGCGCCTGGACCGGGGCGGAAAGCGTTCATTAGCTAATGAACGCTTTCGGCCTCGAAACGCGCGCCCTGAGCCTGGACCGGGGCGGAAGCGTTCATTAGCTAATGAACGCTTTTGGCCTGAAACGCGCGCCCTGCGCCTGGACCGGGGCGGAAAGCGTTCATTAGCTAATGAACGCTTTCGGCCCCGAAACGCGCGCCCTGCGCCTGGACCGGGGCGGAAGGCGTTCATTAGCTAATGAACGCTTTCGGCCTGAAACGCGCGCCCTGCGCCTGGACCGGGGCGGAAAGCGTTCATTAGCTAATGAACGCTTTTCGCCTCGAAACGCGCGCCCTGAGCCCTGACCGGGGCGGAAGGCGTTCATTAGCTAATGAACGCTTTCGCCTCGAAACGCGCGCCCTGAGCCCTGACCGGGGCGGAAGGCGTTCATTAGCTAATGAACAGTTTCGTCTTGTCCCAGGCTGCCAGGAGAACGGATGTGCAGCGTGCTGCCGAACGCGCCCTTCAAGGACCTAGTGGCTCCAGAACGTATACTGGAGCGGGCGCTAATGTGGATATGTCTCAAGTGGCCACCCCATCTGAGGCAAGGAAGGCAGCCGAGGTGGCTGCACATGGGTGGCACGCTAAGCTAACAGTGGAGCATGCAGCAAAGATGGATTATGAGGAGAAAGCAAAGCTGTGCAGGCAAATCGAGATGGAGCACCGGTGGCCGAACCCGATGGATACCGACGAGGCGGCCGAGAAAGGGAGTGTGTTTCGTCTCCCCATTGAATGCCTGTACCACGCGACGGGGTACGAGGCCTGCCGGGATCAAGAGAGGGGCTGGGTGAACGAGATCAAGTCCAGCAGGAAGGAGAACCCGTGGGCCCCTTTCAATGCGGGTCTTGTTGCGATCGACGATGTCAAAACCCGTGCCGAATTCTCCCTGAGAAAAGCTCTCGAGGGAAAATACAGAGGCAAGGTTTTTGGGCACCAGCACTGTTATCAAGCCACCGACGAGTGTCACGAGGAAATCCCGTTGGAGGTAGCTTTCTGGCACTTCGAGAGCAAGATCTACATCGGTCTCACGCCTGACATGATTCGGTTTTTAGGCGAGATGCAGAACCAAATCGACCAGAAGACGAAAGGCAAAGACAACACCCAGTTCATGCAAGGGCTTCGTTCGACCCTTTTCGAAAAGCATGGGGTCGTGTACAGGGTTTACCGAGAAGCGTTGATCTCCGAGTTCGTCGCCGGCGTCCCCGAGGACACCGAACGGGGTACCCCTTATCAACCTGGGTATTACGAGGTCGGAGGGCTGGTGCAAAAAATGGCGGAGTTCGAATCAGAGCATGGATTTTCAGTCCCGGATCCCGAGAAATATCCCAACGGATTCCAGTACATGGAGAATGTGCAGACGTTTGAGCGCGAGGGAGACCCTGAGCTCCTCCCCGAGGTAGAGGTGACGATGAAGACGCTGAACGATGACATCAACGCTCACCTCGATCGGGTCACAAGTTGGTACCCCGTAATGTCTCACTTGAACCAAGCTATGAGGACGCATGTGAAGCAAGTAGCGATGTCCAAGCATTCGGTGTTCGGCGAAATTCAAATCAACCACTACTTCATGCACTGGACAATTGCCAATTTCCGGCCGCAGACGTGGGACCTCTGCGTTAGCATCATGGAGGCTTACAGAAGGTTTGACCTGAAGGGCATGAAAAACCCTTTGGCTTCGAAGACCAAAAAGCGCAAGGCCTCATCTTCGCCCGCTAAGGGACCCGCCAAGAAAGCTGGCAAAAAGGGCACCTCCAACCGACAGGTAAATTACTTTTTACTTCTGCTTCAAACAGTGTTTACCCCCCCAAAGCATCCTTTTCTATATTTTAAGACATGCTAAAAATGTTTTTTTACTTGCAGATGGAAGACGAGGTGCAACGAGGAGGCGGGGACCAAGGAGCGGGCTCGTCTAAAGGGGCAGGCATTTTGGTGGAAGAAGCTCAGTTTCTCCACAATGCCAAATCCATGGGTATGACGTTCTGGATTAACTTGGGCGGCTTGGCGGGGGAGGCGGAGTTCGACAAGGTGGACACGTATCTGCGCCTGATTATCAACAAGGAGTTGTCAGTAAAAGAGGGGGGCCTGATGATAAGCCAGTTCAAGAAGGAACGCATGGTGCAGAAGCACTTGGTGTCCGCGGCGGGATTGCAAACCTGGGACGAATTCAAGAACGAGTTCACCCCCTACTGGAGCTCCCAAGAGAAAATCGAGTCGTTGATCGGCTGCTTACCTTCAACTCAGGGGGGAGCGCGCCGGGGGGGATCTGGGGAAGTTCCGCACGCGATCTTCAATTACGTCGAGAACGCGCGGGCGAATCTCAAAGAAGCGCAGGCGCCAAGCGCGGGGCAAATCCAAGGCTTGCAACAGGTCGAGGTGAAAGTCGACATCAAACTCTATCGGGAGGCGCGGACCGAGGGGCCGGAGCTTAAGGTTCCAGGAGAGGCAGGCCTTGAGGACGACGAGCCCACACATGAGACGAACGTGCCGATGTTCCCTCGTTGGAAGATCGTCAAGGGCAGCATGAGCGATATGAAGGACGTCCCGAGGCTGCCCTTCACGGGGACGATCATCGACTGCAATTACGCCCTTGACAAGGAGAAGACTCCCGACGCGATGACCAAGGAGGAGGTGCAACCGTTCCTGGAGTCTTTCAACGCCAAGACCACCGCCCCGGCATGGACTATCGCTATCTTTTGCGGTTTCGTCCAACAAAGCGATTTCCTGGAGGTGATTGACAATTACTGCTCCGGCCGCGCGGAGCGGTTCTTCTGGCACAAGCAGAACGTGAACATGAACCCCAACAAGGCCGTGCGCTACAATGACGTTGAATGTGGCGTCCTGGGGTACCATGTAAAGAGCGATGCCCAGGGGGAGTCTACTAAAAAGCCGGAGTGGATGTTCAACTTTGATACTGGAGAAGGTGAACGTGTGAGCCGCGCGTCACTTTTGCGCGGCTTCCCGGTTGTGCACCAGATGTTCAAACGCGACAACAAAGCCGTGAATAACCATCAGAAACCCCAAGCTCTGTTGATGGAGCTGATCCAGTGCCACATGCTCGGTGACAATCCGGGCAAGATGGATGAGAACGGCCATCCACTCAACTGGATTCTCGACGCTTGCTGCGGCGTCGGCTCGACGTCCATGGCCGCCATGAGGTGTGGTATGAACGCGATCGGCTTCGACCACGACCAGTTCATGGTCAGCTCTGCGCAGCAACGGCTGATCAATTTCGACAACGAGCCCGATCAGGACGCCGAGACGAAGCCAAAACAGAAGAGCGAACCGACGGCGAAGGGCAAGGAAGCGGCCACTGCCGAATCTGAGGAAGAAGAGAATGATGAAGATGACGCAGATGATAATGATGATTAAAATAGTAGGATTTGTCGACCGCCCTGACTGATAGTATCAGTCATGCCTCGACGGTATAGGGTGAAAAGTACTCTACTCGTAAACATTTGAATAAAGAATGATACATGTATGCATATTTCGGTGTTTTCATTGTACGCATACTGCACTTTTCTACCGTGTTGCCTTTATGTATCCCTATTTCGCGCATAAATATCACTAAACCCTGATTTTTTTGAAATATATATAAATCCAAAAATGACATATGATAATGTCATTTTCATCGAATAGTGTGTTTCTCGGCGGTTTCCCTCGGTGCTCTGCGCTCTCTGGTTGTAGAGGTTTATCAGGCGTGGGCGCAGACGGACGTTGGGAAGGCAGTCGTGGCCAAGCCCGCAGGTGGTGGCGCGTCGGCTCTGCTCACCAGCAGCGAGCACCAGGTACTGCTGGACAAGATCAAGGAGTTGACCGAGCTGGTGCGGCGGCAGTGCGGGGCGGCTCCGCCGGTGGTGCAGCAGCAGCGGGATCCGCCGCAGCGGCAGCACGGGCAGCGCCGGCAGCAGCAGCGCGGGCAGTCGCCACGGGGCTTCCGCATGGGGGTCCAATCCCCACCGGCGGTGGGCTACGATCGTGACGAGCACGGCGGGCTAAGCCGCTGTGTACCCGCTGCAAGAAGACTGGTAAGGACCTTTATCACTTCTACCGCGACTGCCCGCTTGGCGGTCGCCAACATTCCCCCACCTCGGCCGCGGCTTTCTGTATCCCCATCGACGACGAGGATGCGGAGGGCGTGCATGCCCTCGCCATGTGTGCTGTCTTTCAGGAGGCGGCGGATGATGGAGCTGAGGCCTTTGCCCGCGCGGCGACGGTGTACGGTCCGCCAGCGGTGCTGTGCGGGGGCGTTGTGGGAGGCATCGACGTGTCGGCCTACGGCTTCTCCGTTGACGCGGTGACACCGGTGGCGGAGACGTCCGGTGACGACATCCTGCAGCGGCTGGACGACCTCGCGGCGGAGGTCAACGCGGCGGTGGAGCCTAAGGTACATTACACTCACGCCTCTTTCCCGCCGCCTGGGGGCATTGCGACGCAGGCTTCGGCTCTGGTGTGTGACGCTGCAGAGCGCAGGTATCACACCGGAGGAGCAGGTTCCGGCAGGTGGTGCGGCGGCATCGGCATCCGCCGTGCCGGCCCCTGCTATGCCTGTCTTGGAGAATGAGCAAGAGCTCCTGGAGCTCTACGGCTACGGCCCGCCCGTGTCCCTTCAATCGACGCGGGTGACCACCACGGAGAAGTCCGGCGGTGAATTCGCGGGGGTTGTGGAAACTGCCAACCACGCCGCGGTTGCGCCGGTTGACTTGACCGGCTACGACACCGACGACTACGAAGATTTTGCAGACGGCGGCTTCGCCGTCAAGCCGCGGGCTCCGGCCATCTCGGCCAATCATGCGTCGGAGCCCGCAGCCCACGTGCCTGAGTCTGGTGGTGCTTCCCGCACCTACGGATGCGGCAAGCCGCCATGGGGCTTCCCCGCACACGCGGGCCCGTGGGGGTTTCATTACTTTGTCTCTCTCTTTCTTTTGATCTCGATCATGGGAGTGGGAGCTGCCGCCTACACGGCGGCCAATGACATCGACCCTGTGCAGGTATCGGGTCGGGCTGCACCGCAGCCTGTGCTGTGCAGGGGAGACTTATGCATCTACCCCGGTATATCCGAGCTGGACCCCGTCACTCTGGATGCAGTACTGCACTCCCTGGGTGCTGCGACGGTGGTTCACCGGCCGGTAGCACTTCATTTTTGTCGCAAGGTTATTTTATTTGTCGCACCGTGCGACAAAACTGCAATTATACCGTGCGACATAAATGAGCGTTGCGCTCATTTCTGTCGCACCTGCGACAAACATGAGCGCAACGCTCATTTCTGTCGTGAAAATTCACAGAAAATTTCCGAAAATGAAAATAAGCCAGGGGGAACACAAACGAATAGTACCGCGATAATGACTTGAAATACACACTTATTAAATAAATAGCACCACGCGAATGATATGCAACGCACTCTATTAAATCGTTAGTTGGATGATGCTATATAAATATATGCATGCTAGCACAGGCAAACAGGTATAGCAAGCAAGCATATTCAAGAAACATTCACGGCATTCACAAATTACAACTTAAAATATGACACAGTTCATATTGTTTTACACATTCGTTCTAGACTAGGCTTCTACTTAAAGGGTTCACCAGACCAAGGCAACAGGTGAAACTGGCCTACAAAGTTAGCAACAGGTAAAAATATCGAAATCTATGCCGTTCCCCGCCTGCAACACACGAACACGAAATCTGTCAGCACATTGGGAATCAAACCCGATATACCGACAGCCGGTACTTCGTCCTCGGGTGGAAGGTTACTCACCAGATATCTTAATTTTGACAGCAGACGAGGACCAGTTCAACAGGAGGTCTGTAATTACTACAAGAAATCAACCTGCGTAAACAATGCAGGGCAACGGAAGTCAACGCCGCCAGCAACGTTGCTGGCGGCTTCAGAAGAAGGACAGCGTCAGCACGGCAACCTGCAAAAATACGAAACGCTGGTCAGTAAAGATGTTGGGAATCGAACCCAAACCGGCGGGCTGTAAAGAAACCCGCCGGTCTCCGAGCATCCCATCATTTTAGAAGGGCATGTGGGAAACACGGATGCCGCCAGCAGCATTGCTGGCGGCTTCAAAAAAGGCACAGCATACACGGCAACCTGCAAAAGTAAATCACTGCTCAGGAAAGAAGAATTCTTGGGAATTGAGCCCAAACCGTCAGGCAGAATGTAAAGACGCCCGACGGTCTCCAAATATCCCTATATCGCAGGAAACTAGAATCGGCTGCTGGCGGGATGCGGCTCATGTAGGAACATCGCAGGAAGCCCCCCCCCGCCGGGTTCCGCGCATGCACACGAAAACATGGTCAATATGAAATATCGACAAAGAACAGTAGCGCGTAAAAAACATGAGTCAAACAAAAATACAAGCCGCTGAGACTGCAGGTAGGCGCAGGATGAGACCTTGAGGAAGAATGAGGCGTTTGCCAGAATATCATATCATATCATATCTTGAATTGCGAGATGCGTAAATAATTGGAAATTCCGCATATCTTCGGGGTAAAATATGGAATTATTACCCGTGTCTCTCGTTGTCGGTTACTCACGATCGATCGAGAGAATCCTGGGTAGGACTCCTGAGATCGGTAGAGAAGTGTTGCGACAAATTCATAATTGGAAATTCCGCATATCTTCGTGGTATAATTTTGAATTGTTAAACGTGTCTCTCGCTGTCGGTTACGAACGATCGGTCGAGAGAATCCGGGGTAGGACTGCTGAGATAAACCGTTAGATTAAACGCGGGAGCTTTCGCCCAAGACGCACACCTCTGGCCTTGGAGCATCGATCGCATTTAGAATTTTGGGGCATAAAAATTACAATCGGTTATTCCGCTTATGACCCATATTCGTCGTATCCCTCAGATGCTATCGTATCATGATTGGCCGGTAAAGCGCGAGCGCTCAACACAATCCTGGATAGGACTGCTGACATCGGCAGGAAATTTTTGGAAAATTTCCAACGGCATAATTTTTCAGGGACATCTCCTGCGGTGCGGTGTGTACGATGTCACTTTTTTCCAGGAAACCTGTTTCGCTCCTTTAAGGGAAACGAAATGAAAAACAGCATATTTCTGAAAAAGCTGCGAAGCGTCGTTAATATAAACGAATCTTTTTGCGACACGACAAATAAAAAGACCTCGCGACACAAATGAGATGCTTCCTCACCGGCCGCCTGACCCACTGGAGGGCAGTGCTGCAAGCTACTACCGTGGACATTGTGGTGACGGTGCTCCTCTGGACTTTGACCCCGAGTAGCTTTACTTCTGGCTCTGGCGGTGCACCACTCTGGTGGTGTGCTGAGATGTGCTTTGACCTCAACATGGTCTTCAATTTGGTTTATGCTTTACTTTGACATCTACAATCTTCAATCTGGTTTGCTGCCACAGTGCTTTTCAGTAGTTTAGCAGGACCTGAGTGCCTGTATGTTTCTGCTCTTGTGCCGGCTAGAGGGTTTCAATTTGTGTATCAGAATAGCACAGTTGAATTAGCAGTTAGGTTTGTCACCCTAGCTCCTACCCTAACTTATCTTGACTTCTCTGACTTACCTGTCAGTCACCACCCACAGTGCTGGGGTGGTGTGCTGAAATCTGTATAGGCAGCCCTGACCGGGAGTCCCGGTGCAGGCCCCTATGACAGATTCCTAGGTAGCCAACACTGGACCTGTGACTGATCCGTAAGCCCGTGCTGTGACACACCGAGTGTTACAGGTAGCTAGACTCGAGACCGTTCCGACTCCGTGACCGTTCCGGGTATATCTAGCTTAGGGTGTATTTCTTATATGAGTTTATATATATTGGTTCACTGACTGTCTGATATCTTGAACCGGGATATTCCAGTACTCTCGTCTCAAAGACTCAATTGACATCATCTCAGTACTACATTCTCAGTACGATTCTCAGTACTACACACAGTAGATAGTACACGGCAGTCGCGGTTACTCGCGCTCTTCACACCAAGGCAGGGTATCGATATTCAATAATTTCGATACTATCGATATTTCGATTATTTTTTATTTATTGATAGGAGTTTGGTACATATCGAAACATTGAATATTGATTGATACCCTCAGACCACTTATTCATATTAATCGAATACCCCTTGGGGACTTATTCACATTGATTGATACCTCTAGGTCACTCATTCATATCGATCGATCATACACAATTGAATTACCGTGATTGGCCAGATCGATTAACTCCTATACTGGCTTTTACTCCGTTTTCGCAGTAAGATTAATGTCGATTTACCCCCCAATAACCGCCGGTTTTGACCCCTTAGACACCCCTACGCAGGGCATTCGATAGCTTAAATTGTGCCTAACGATGTCAGGAATAATTTGGTTCCCACCACATGCACATTTGTCTGGATATACACATTTCAAAAGTTGAAACCTAGGCATACATGTTGTTGAAGTATTTAATGCCATGCCAGCATAGGAGTTAATCGATATTCAGATTGATTAACTCCCATGCTGTCATCCGCCATCAAACCGACATTTTAATTCGGCTTAATTTGGCGTGAAATACCCCCAAATTAAGCCAAACCGGCCCCCTGTGATAAATTTATTGCATATTCCAGCCAACAACTGTGTAAGCCGGCGCATGATGCATATGATCACCCGCATCCAACGAATCAAATAACGAATACGTAATGTCGCATCACGAAGGGTCAAAACAAACGAGACAGCATGGGAGGTAATCGATCTCATATTACCCAAATACTGGATTTGGGTTGGCAAGACGAACACCCGTCATCCTATTGTGACATATTCAAATCCTCATATAAACTATGAGATAAAGGACCCGCGAGCACACATCAAGTTTCGAAATCGCGGGTCGTGGACAAGGCCAACGTGCACGCAAGACCAGAGCAGAAGTATGCATAGCAAGGACTTCTTGAACCTATTAGGTAGCGGATGGCGCGCCAGTTTTTAGTTGTGCTTGTTACCACACCAGGTGCAGAGCGCGCCTTCTTTGAGGTACGAGGGTCCATGCATTCTGACGTGGTAGAGACAATCCGTCTCGGTCGCGTCGGACCCGGCGTCGTAGTGCCAGAATTTCCAGGGGGTGGCGAAGGAGTAGCACTAGCCCGTCGTGCCGATCGAAGCGCCTCTGCAAGGGTTGATTGGCGTTGTTGAGACATGGGAAGGAAATAGCCGGCCAGTTTGAAGGAACAAGAGGGAAGTTAGGCCGAAGGAAATCGCGGAGAACCAATCACAGACGGTAGGTAGCCCACACGATGTGAAATACGGATATCAGGTTGAGGTTAATGCGCTCAAACCGGAAGGCAGTTAGAGGGAACTCTAGAATTGACGAATAGCCAAAGACAGCGAGTTGATGCTGACCGAAACACCACTTAGCGTGAAGTGGGTCGATAACCTGACAGAAAGAGTGATATCGGGATATATATATAAGGTATATATATATATATATATACAGTTCAGTAACAGAAAACACAGTGCCGGGTGCTCGGAACGGAATAGCATAAAACTGGTTAGACATAAACACGGATTGTCTAACTAGGAAGGCTAACGGTACGAGGACACTGTCACGGGTGACACGTGCCACCCACAGTGAGGGGTGAAGCATGGAGAAGCAGGCCCCCATACAGTGGGGGGGAAATCGGCTTCCCCGTGGAAATGCTTGAGTGAAGGCACAAATGACGAAATGAGCATTCCATGATGGCATGCCTCAACACTGTAGGGTTCTAGACACATCGTATAGTACTATTCATTATTCATTTCTTTATTAATTGCCCTTGTTTTTTGCATTTTCTGTGACATGCACTCAAGCCATATTGATATATCCATATATCGATACGTGCAAAATAGTGTCCACTTATTGTTATTTATTGATCAGCATGGCACACTTATTCATATCGATCGATAATCGACATTTTATTTTGAAAAATATTGTTATCTATTGATTCGGACACCGTACTTATTCATATCGATCGGCCAGCACGAGGCACTTATTCATATCGATTGATACTAATTCGAAACTTATCGAAAACTATCGATACGGCCGAAAAACTTCGATACCGTGCCTTGCTTCACACTTCCCGATGCCTGCACCTTCGTAGGCAAGCTTCTCAATCTCAATAACATTACCACACACCTGCGTTGATGACGTGTACGCCAATGAATCCGGTCTTGTGTGAACCCGTGAGATATACAGATATTAGCGAGTGAACACACCCGTGCCGCTTGCTCGATTCCCTTGCCACCACAATTTGTTTCGCCTAGACAAGGACAAGAAAGTTCGCCAGATATACGCCATCCCTACGCAGTACATCTTTGAGCCTATGGGCATTGTCTATCTCTCGCACGAGCGCGGTGCCTAGGAGTGTTTCAGGTGTCACCCACGGAGTACAAGGTACGGGCACTACTCAAAGATTTTTCCACAACTATAGTAAGTGCTGACCGTTAAGAAAATTATACGTTAAGAAACAAGCCAGCTTTTGGGGGTCACAACTTTAGGAGAAAAGTTGGCTGGTTTTAAAAGTTAAGAGATTAGCGGTATACTACCGCTATACCTCGCGGAAGTAATAAGTCAGAATACAATTGATTATGCCGTCATCATGGAGAAACAGAAACTGTACCGCTAGACCAGAAGCCCGTAAAAGGTGAGCCAGGCCGGGATCGAGCCCGTGACCTCTCGCATACCGGACGAGCGCTCTGCCGTTGAGGTACTCTGGCTTTTGATGGCGATCCTGGTGCGGTACAGAGTACTGAGTCCCCACAGTGCCACGTAGGCGGCGAAGAGTGACACACGAAGGAACGCTCTGTTTTCCCCCCAATCTGCCGTTGTCGGTACCCCGCTGGTTCCGCGGGGCACGCGGCTGGTTCCGCCGCGACTGTTGGGGGAAATAATTGCGTTCCCCATGACACAACCTCACTCTGAAGTGTCTACGTGGCACAACCACACAACCGCGATGCGCAGTGGAAGCGTGGTGGGCCCATAACCTCATGGAGAAACAGAAACTGTACCGCTAGACCAGAAGCCCGTAAAAGGTGAGCCAGGCCGGGATCGAGCCCGTGACCTCTCGCATACCGGACGAGCGCTCTGCCGTTGAGCTACTCTGGCTTTTGATGGCGATCCTGGTGCGGTACAGAGTACTGAGTCCCCACAGTGCCACGTAGGCGGCGAAGAGTGACACACGAAGGAACGCTCTGTTTTTCCCCCAATCTGCCGTTGTCGGTACCCCGCTGGATCCGCGGGGCACGCGGCTGGTTCCGCCGCGACTGTTGGGGGAAATAATTGCGTTCCCCATGACACAACCTCACTCTGAAGTGTCTACGTGGCACAACCAGACAACCGCGATGCGCAGTGGAAGCGTGGTGGGCCCACGAACCTCATGGGGAAACAGAAACTGTGACACCGCTAGACCAGAAGCCCGAAAAAGGTGAGCCAGGCCGGGATCGAGCCCGTGACCTCTCGCATACCGGACGAGCGCTCTGCCGTTGAGCTACTCTGGCTTTTGATGGCGATCCTGGTGCGGTACAGAGTACTGAGTCCCCACAGTGCCACGTAGGCGGCGAAGAGTGACACACGAAGGAACGCTATGTTTTCCCCCCAATCTGCCGTTGTCGGTACCCCGCGGGACCCGCGGGGCACGCGGCTGGTTCCGCCGCGACTGTTGGGGGAAATAATTGCGTTCCCCATGACGTCACCCCAGCATTGCCGAAGGACAAAAGACCAATGAAACATGCCAACATGATGAATTTTGGCCGAAGGCCGAAGGGCGGAACACCGCAGCCCACCACCTGCTGAGGGCGGACCGCCGAAGCACCACCAGATACTTTCACGAATGATTCCTCAAAAATCGAGGGAGGGAACTCCTCCTCCTCCGAGTCCATGAACAAATCGTCGATTGGCGGAGACTCGGTTTTCTCCCCGAGCTCCGCGAATGATTCCTCCGACGGCCCAAAAGAGCACGCCACCGCGGAGATGGGCGCGCCGAGAGAAACGGAAGGCACAGCGTGCCGCACCGGCACGAGCTCAACCCCGCCAGGGAACTCCTCCGTCGGCACATGCACCCGAGCTGCAAACCCCGCTGGAACGTCGCTCACCGCAGCAGCCGCACCACCGTGCCGTGCCGCATTCTCCGATTTCATCTGGCGCAACCTTTGGTCGCCCGCCATCTGGTGGTGTGTGGTGGTGTTGTGACCACCTCCCACACCCACCTCAACCTTTCCATCTTCGCTTTTACTGAGTGCAGCTTCTCGACCCGAGGCACTCTCCGCATTTTCGGACCTCAACCATCTCTCCCTCCCTACACCGACACAATTCGTGCGGTGGTGCAAGGCCACTTTCGGCTTTGTCCTCGCACAGGAGTGGGATGACCACTTCGCATTTTGGCAGCGCTCGACCTTTATCCACATCAAGGACACCGCCGCCAACACTTTAGCCTGCTCGGTAATTTTAGCAGCCTACCCCGTGGGAGTAGCTAATCCCCACGGCACACGCATGAGCGTAAGCCCCTAGAGCACGCGAGATTAGCGCAGGCGGATGCCACACTAGCTGGGCTGAAAAAGGCCCCTTGAATCTTGTGATGTATTCAGTTAGGGTTTGCTCTGTTTGTGAATTAGGAGCCTGGCATGTGGCACCTCATACCTTCGGGATGAGGTGGTGCCATAGGGACACTGACTTTCACCCCCCTGTAAGGTGGGGTTGAGCAGCCTCTCCTGTTTCATCCCTCGTCCCGAGGTGCCACGTAGGCAGTCAGCATTTCACAGTTGGCGCTGATAATAAAAACACTCACTGTATTTTATTATCTCATCTTAGCCTTCGTTTCTGCAGCGTCTGACTGTCGTCCGCTGTTTGGCTTGACTAATATATGTATATATATTACGTCTTCCATTAGGTTATGGACCCTCACTACGCTTCCCTGATTCGTTAGCAAGATCACTTTGCGCCCGCGATTTTATCCGCTTTAAGATTCCGCTTTACGACCGCTTTGCTATCCGCTTTAGTGCAACGACATATGACGTCCGCTTTTTGCACCGCTTTCGCCGGTTACGGCACCGCTTTACCTTACCGTTTTCCCCGCTTTCTTGGCACGATGTGTGCACAACTTTCTCCGCTTGGACCGCTTTACTCGCCGAATTTAGGCAACCGCTTTACTTCTTGGAACCGCTGGCCGGCAGCACCTTAACTGCAGCACAATACGCTTTTCGCAGGACGTTTCCGACGTCGCCGCCGTCTTCCTCGTCAAATTCTACCCAGATTTGGCCCCTACGCCCCACTTGATTTGGTCAAATTTACGAAAATTTGGCTTTGACACCCCAAACCCAAACCTTTTGCTGGATATTATACCGTGAGGGTAATAATATTCCAAGCGGACAGAGGGTCCAAGCAGGTCGGAAAGCAGTGGCAGGCTACATACTCGGAATATTACGATATTAGAAGGGAGGAGACATACGGACTGGCGAGCTAAATAGCACGAGAGTTGTCGGTCACTATTGGACACCGAATCTGACAACGGTTATGACAGGTGACGAAATGACAATCACCATGTCATATCCAGCACCTTTTCCTATCGAATTTATGCAGCTGCTCTGGCCATGGCTTCGTCTCGCCAGCGGGCGCGCATGGCCGCAGTTCAATCTACGCTGGATTTACTTCGACAACAACGGTTTATCACTGGTTCCGATCTGGTGGTGCTTGGTGGTGCTTGTGCACCAAGTGCTGGAATTGACACTACGACTAGTTCGTACAGTCTAGTGTCATTCCTGTATGTCATCTTCGGTGGTCAGCCTGTGTCACTCATCTCGGGTATATATCGTTTGTATATCCGAGTTTAGTGATCCGTTGTTTCACCGTCGGCAGCGGGTCCCCACTGCCTGAGCTGCTGTTTCCAGCAGGTTATGGTCCCTCTCACGTTCGCGTGAACTGAATTTTAGCGTAGAATTTTATTTTATTTCCGCCCTATCTTTCGGTTGAGCGTCTCCACGCCTTGTGGGACGCTTTAGAGCAGATTCTGCTTATTTTCTGGAGGCGGCTGCTTACGGCTTTGGGTGATTTCGACGGAGTGGTACTCTTCGGCTATTTTCATTTGCGATCTCTATTTGGATTTGTATTCGTTTCTTTATTCGATTATGACTTCATCGCAGATTTTGGAGAGTGAAGAGCTCCTAGCTCTTTTGGGATCTATCGACACTGGTTTTGCGAGAGTCTCTACTCTCAAGAGATCACAGCTCACCTCTTTATGCTCTTCCATGCATTTAGCTATTTCGCATTTCCGTGAGGCGGCTCAGATTTCGGCAGTTTCGACCGAGAATTCTCCGATAGTTTTGCACATCTTGGTGGCTGGTGAGCCACAAGTTGGTGGTGTCTCGGCCGAGACCGTTGGTTCTGGTATTTCGAGCGGAAGTTTTGCGAAGTAGGAGTGGGCGATGCGCCGGCGATTTTGGCGTCAAAATCAGTTTCAACTCAGATTTCCACCACTAGACCCTTGCCTAGTGCCACTAGAGCAAGCGAGATGGTGCCACAGGCCCCTCCTGTGGTAACCGAAGTTCACTATGTCCATGCGCCTCCCATTGTACCTCCCTATATGGGGTTGTTCACAGTTATGAGGAGTATTTGCCTAGTGAGGATGAGGATGAATCGGAGTACCCACTTGGGTATTTCGATGATTCCAGCGACAGTTGTGAGGAGGCAGAGGAGCTAGATGGCCACTTGGCCGCTCCACATTCCGTCCGAACGATTGGAACGGGATTCCGAGCTGGACACAGGTTTTCAGCGGGATTCCTATGGCGGAAGTTTCGAGGCCCCACTTGGGGAAGAGTTTTTACCGCACAACGAGTTTAATGTTGGCGCAGTTTCTTTTGAGAATGAGTCTGCAATGAGCGACGAGCATGTCTACACCGCAGAGGAGTGGGCTGCCTGGGAGGCAGGAGCCCACGATTCCGACGAAACTGGTGGTGCTGGTTTTTATGATGAAGAATCTTACTATGGGGAAACTCTAGTAGCTAGGGTGGTGAGTGTCACTAGCTGGTCCACCTCAGATGAGGTGGTGTGCTGGAATTGACACTACGACTAGTTCGTACAGTCTAGTGTCATTCCTGTATGTCATCTTCGGTGGTCAGCCTGTGTCACTCATCTCGGGTATATATCGTTTGTATATCCGAGTTTAGTGATCCGTTGTTTCACCGTCGGCAGCGGGTCCTCACTGCCTGAGCTGCTGTTTCCAGCACCAAGCACCAAAATCGACACCGACAATTTCGCCAATATCGCCAGCGAGTACTCTGACACCAACGACCTCGCCTCTCCGCATTCTCCGATTTCATCTGGCGCAACCTTTGGTCGCCCGCCATCTGGTGGTGTGTGGTGGTGTTGTGACCACCTCCCACACCCACCTCAACCTTTCCATCTTCGCTTTTACTGAGTGCAGCTTCTCGACCCGAGGCACTCTCCGCATTTTCGGACCTCAACCATCTCTCCCTCCCTACACCGACACAATTCGTGCGGTGGTGCAAGGCCACTTTCGGCTTTGTCCTCGCACAGGAGTGGGATGACCACTTCGCATTTTGGCAGCGCTCGACCTTTATCCACATCAAGGACACCGCCGCCAACACTTTAGCCTGCTCAGTAATTTTAGCAGCCTACCCCGTGGGAGTAGCTAATCCCCACGGCACACGCATGAGCATAAGCCCCTAGAGCACGCGAGATTAGCGCAGGCGGATGCCACACTAGCTGGGCTGAAAAAGGCCCCTTGAATCTTGTGATGTATTCAGTTAGGGTTTGCTCTGTTTGTGAATTAGGAGCCTGGCATGTGGCACCTCATACCTTCGGGATGAGGTGGTGCCATAGGGACACTGACTTTCACCCCCCTGTAAGGTGGGGTTGAGCAGCCTCTCCTGTTTCACCCCTCGCCCCGAGGTGCCACGTAGGCAGTCAGCATTTCACAGTTGGCGCTGATAATAAAACACTCACTGTATTTTATTATCTCATCTTAGCCTTCGTTTCTGCAGCGCCTGACTGTTTCCGCTGTTTGGCTTGACTAATATATGTATATATATTATTATGTCTTCCATTAGTATGCGGAGATGTCCACGCTCTCTGATACCGTTGGCACCCGCTCTCACCACCGCGGGCGCACCGTGATGCTCCACTGCAGCTGCGAACGCATCCTTCCCGCTGTCCGCAGCGGCCTAGTACACCTGACACAGACCCAGGGTGTGCAGATGCTCCGTCGTGCATTCCTCCACCGGGTGGCAATAAGCCGCCGTGGAGCCGGCCGGATGCCGCTTCCCGCCGAGCGGGCAATCCGCCCACGCGTGATAGCGGTGCCCGTCCCCCGCCGTGGGACACCGCGGGCATTTTGGCAATGGCTTCTTCGCGCCGGGGTCGAACCCAACCAGGGCATATATCTTACCGTGGCGGGTCGGCCCGGGGCCGTTGGTAGCGTGTCACGCCGGGCCGAAAGCGGGCCGGGATTGGATCAGGCTGCGGGCCGTAGACGAACGGTGAAAATCTCAAAGTTTTACGTGAAATTTTCGATTTTCATGATATTCCCATACTTACAATTCGGAAAAAAATCTCGCCTGCGGCGGGAAATTTTCGAGACTGGCCGGGCTGGCCGAAACCGGGCCTGAAAAAACTGCAACTATGAGCCGCAAAATAATTTGGAAGATATATGCTCTGAACCCAACACGGGGATCATGGCCGACCCCCACGCGAAACCCGTCGAGGCCCTTTCGGCGCCGCTTGGGCAGCACCGCCAACGCACCTCCCATGCGCTGCGTCTCGATGAACGCCTCAATCTTGTCGAGCCGCGAAAGGAGCTTCTCGCGAATGTCGTCGCGGTCCGTCTTGTCGTCGCCAAGCACCTCCACCGCAACTGCGGTTCCAGGGGTACCGACCGCTTGCGTACTGCTCCCACGACACGTAGATAGAAGCAACCAAATCAGACAATTCAGCGATGCTCACCGCGTGTAAATCCTGAAGACGAGGGCATTTTACCTTGACTGCCGCGTAAATACGGGGGTCAAGGCTCTCCCACAGCTGCGCCTTGCGCGTAGCAGCTGTGAGGGTCGTCCACTCAGCAGCCCGGGAACCAGCCGCTGTTCCATGGCCAGAATAGGCCGCGGGTCGGCTCGGGCGGGGTACATCAACGCAGAATGCTATTCTTGGTGCCTTTGCCTCACCGCAGGGGGTACGCACCCTTTGATCAAATCGACCAAAGCTCGTCGCCCATCCCGGTCAGCTGCGGAGTCCGTCCCCATCAGGTAACCGTAGGCCACAGTGTCGGGCTCAACGATGTACGTCAGCGTGTCGTGGACGAGCTCGTTCACGCGAATCGCTGGAGTGCAAGGTTTGTGGGGTCGAGGTCAAAGACGTCGCATTCCAGACCAGCCGTGACGATCTCGGACCGGAGGGGCACGATACGACCTTAGCCAGTTTGGAGACCTCGGTGCTGTTATCGAAGTAGGACTCCCCGAGCTGATGCTGCTGTGGATGGCTTTCGCCCATTTCCGATGTCGACCTTTGGCGTAGATGTTGCTGACAATCTCCTTGGCCGTCTCGTACTTCTCTCGATCGGCTTTGGTGTCGGCGTCATCCTCGGCGGTTGGTGCCCCCGGAACAGGCACCGGAGGCGTGCGGCACGTGGGTGAATCGCGCACCGCATCTAGAAGCCTGGTGGAGGAGTCCAAGTCGGACTCCTTCAAAAGCTTACGTCTCGCTGATTTCTTTCGCGTTTCCATCTTGATGAAGCCTATAGAGTAGGTAGGTGCTAGTCGGGGTGCGGGTTGGTCGTAAGACACGGAGGTTGGAGATGCGTAAATCCTGAGTAGGCCATACGCGAAAGCTCGATGGCGGAATTCTCGATGTCGACGTCAACTAGTATCGCGGTTCTGCTCGGTGTCGGGGTGCGTGCGCAATCCAGACAATCGGTTCCGAGGAGTGGCCTCATCAAGCAAAGAAATGCGTCGCGGCGTCATCCGTAGCGCGCGGTCAAGCCCAGAATCAAATCAACATACCTCCTGAAGCGGAAACCAACCGCGCACCCAAAATGCGCACCACCTGCTCAGCCGGCGGTGTTTAGCCAAGCATGGCTAAACTCGGTAGTGGAGAAAACGTGCATGGGTCCACGACCTAGCGGTCGATACTACAGTTATACCTCGGAAGTAATAAGTTAGAATACACTTGATAACAGGTTTAGGAAACGGATAACTTGTTAAGTTAGATAATCTGAGTTTAGAGAAACCTAAAACCTCGCTCGGTCGGTAAGTCGGAACTACACGTACGGTACTGCTACTGTACTGTGACACAGCTGACACAGTCACTACCTCTGGACGTAATTGAGTATGGGGGGTCATGGGCCTGCATGTCAGGGCTGCCTGGTCCTAAACACCTGGATCTCGGCAGAGATTGGCAAAAATAAGAAATACGGAGGCTGGCTAGACCCCCAAGACATTTTCTTAAAATATAGTAAAATAAGAGAATTGAAGCTGTAGATTATGATAAAAGTAGGGGACAATGTGTGAGTAGACCTTCCCTAACATCACTAAGAAGTTGCCGCAATTGTGCACGTGTTCCGTCGTCAATCGTAGCGGGCAGCTTTTTCGAAGCGAAACCATCTGCTGCGAATCAAGTAAGCGAAAAACTGATTTTTCTCACTTAAGGATGAGGAAAGCTCGCTTTCAAAATAATCGGTTTTCTGTTATTTCATTGGCTCTCTTAAGTACCGAAGCTGTGCGTGTAAGGGGGGAGGGGTCACAAGTTTAGGAGAAAAGCTGGCTGACCCTGAAATCTCTGTTTTCTTATTGGTCGGCACTTACTGTACAGCAAAATGGAAAAGATAAGGGAACATGCAGTGGCAAGGGCGGCCACAGACTGTTACTCAAACCAACAGGGTGCGGGATCCCGAGGAGCCAGCACGGCACATTGGGAACACGCTTATGCAAGGGCGGGAAAAAGAAAGTCGGAACCTTATTCATCTCAAAGCCCTGTTCATAAGCAAACGGCAGGGGCTGCCAGGAAGGGAGAGTTCCGGGAGAATGCACAACAGTGGGGTGTTTGCGGCGTTCACATGCAAATTGTCTAAGATGGTTAATGCTGTAGTTCCCATGCACTTTGGGGACAACTCTGCCGCCACAGTGGCACGCATCTACTTTGACACGGTGTTGAGACAGCACGGGACCCCAATGTAGATCGTCAGCTACCGCGACCCGTGCTTCCAGGATTCGTTTTGGAAGGAGTTGATGAGATTAATGGGGTGAAAGTGGCGGATGACTACGCCCTAGCTACAACCCTCGCTCCGATGGTCAAGCCGAGCACGCCAACATAGTGGTGGAGGACATGCTGAGATCCTTCGTGGAGGACAATCCAGAATCCTGGGACCTGTACGCCACGAATGGGGTGTTCGCGATCAACGATTCGCGCAATGCTGTTACAGGTTATTAATCAGGTTTCACTCCCTTTGAGCTGTGATGTGGAGTGTCACATATGTCGCTGCTTGATATCTTCTTGGAGGCCGCTCAGTCTGACAGCGGGCGACGAAAAGGAGGGGTAGGGACTGCACATGAATGGGCATCTCGATTTTCGGCGCAGTTGCGGGACACGTGCAGCAAACTGGAGTTGGCGCAGCACAGGCAGCGGGACGTCTTTGATCAGCAGCACACGCAGCGAGAGTACGTGGTAGGCGATTTGGTCTGGATTGAGGCTAGACATCTCACCGAGAAGTTGATGGACAGATCTCTGTGCCGCAAGCTAAGCAAGCGATGTCATGGGCAAGTTGCGGTGATAGAGCGCTTTTGCAACGACCTGCAAGCGGATATGCCTGAGGTAGGTAGGGGTGCGCCAGTTGCGTACAGACTGAAGTTGCCCCCACATTGGAGAATACATGACGTGTTTGCACAACGCAGAATGAAACCCTACACTGATGGTGGAGGGTAGAACACTTTCGCACCGCGACACGGCGAACAGTGACCCCAGAAGCAGTGGTGGTGGACGGCCAGAAAGAGGCTCATGTGGAGAGAATTCTGAGCCGACGCGTGCGAGTGAGCCGGGGCAAGGAGATAGAGGAATGGAAGGTGCGATGGACAGGATTATCCAGAGCTCATGATCAGAGAGTGGAGAACGCGTGGCAAGTTGGAGCGTGGTGCCCCACCGCAACAATTGCGCGACTTCGAATAAGAGAGACGCCTAGCAATGGAGCAGCAGGTCATAGACTCAGTGGCGCGACGGAGAGAACATCGACGTCAGCAGGACGCCACGTTGCTGATGGCATCCAGCGGAGAAATAATAGCGCAGCATTTACCAGCGCAGTTTTGGGGTATGGCTAATAGCTCAGCGAGTGCGTGTCTTCCATGGGAAGATCAGCAAATCACTGATTCTGGAGACGAGTAGCATATGTGACTGAGTGGCCGCCAGTCTTGCAGTGGAACCTATCAGAACAATGGTACTCTTCAGTGGCACTGGTTCATTTCAAAAGACTTTTACAGAATGCTTTCCTCAGGCTCAGACAGTATCCTTGGATTCTGATAAATGCTGGCAATCTACGCATGTTACCAGAGTTGAGGATTGGGAATATTATTGGGGGTCCTCCTGGATAATTTGATGTGATATGGGCGAGTCCGCCATGTACCCAATATAGTCAAACGCGAACTACTGGAGAACCTCCGGATTTAGTATCCGCAGACGCTTGCGTAGAACGCGCCCTGGATATCATCGAGTTTCTAAAACCTCGCTATTGGTTTCTGGAAAATCCGAAGGGGCGATATACGAACGCTTATCGATTCAGACCTGTAGTAGATCAGTTACCGACTCCCTTGTTTTGTTTATATTGTATGTACGGGGAGAAGTACAAGAAACCTACTTACATCTTGACTAACGCGCCACCTGGCTAGTCACTGCGAGAATGTACCTCGCAGACCCCGTGTCCATGTAAATGGGCGACAGGAGTACACCCACTCACTGCTGCTCAAGTAGGCCCTCATCCAGATCAACAGGGAATGCAAAAATCTCACGCAGTATATCATATCCCCGCGAAGTTGTTGAGAACCTTATTTCAGTGCGTGTTCCCAGATAATGAAGATCTTCGGGGTGACATCAGGAGAAAGCCGCCCCCTGGGGGGGGTCCGATTCAGTTTATCGGTATATCTGGGGAAATTGTGATGGAGAATCTGCGATCGTGGATGAAGAATGCAAGATCAGTAAATATAATCTCTCTGGCAGAATCGCTATCGATAGTAGAATCATTAGATACGATTATGACTGAATCAACGGTGTCGGTAAGATATCATGACGGATGACATTTATGGCGGCGCAGGTTGGGGGGAAACAGGGAATCCTGTAATGTGAACACTAGCCGACCAAAATATAGCCTGCCGGTAGTATATAATGGAGAAACAAGAGTTCCTCGGAAGCTTGGTTACATATGAAACAATTTTTGTAACACAGAATTTATGGAGCAATCACAGTTTGTGATATATATATATATATATATATATATATATATATCAATTTGTGCACGATTACTCTATAACTTCGTATATGCATTCGCATTCCCTGTCACATGAGTGGTGCCCGTTCCGTGCAGGCTAGCGGAATTTCGGGACAGATTGTCCCACTCGACTCCACTATAGGTCTACTCCGTTCGCTTCGTGAGAAGTCCGTCGCGTGGCCACATCCATCGCACATCGCCAGCCCGACACATCGAAATGACGCACAACAATCGACAACAATCGCGTCGCGTCGGTCTGCGCTGCGTCTGTATGCCAGCGTCAAAGGAGAAAGGTCCGGGCCGCTCATGTCGATCGGATGTGCTGTTGCTGTTGGCATATCATATCGTGGCGTGTTATTGTCATGTCATGTGATCGGACCAGTCCAATTCGGCTACGTGTACGTCGCGATGCTCATGCTGTGCAATGCTTTGCAAAATGCGGATGCGGATGCGGATGCGGATGCGGATGCGGATGCGGATGCGGATGCGGATGCAGATGCCGCGTGCTGCGTGCCTATGCCGAAACCATAGCATGTGCGCGCATATGTCACATGGATATTCAAAATAATCTAGATTGTATGTTATACCTGACAGTCATCATATGGTCTTATAGCTCAGTTGGTTAGAGCGTGGTGCTAATAACGCCAAGGTCCGCGGTTCGAGCCCGTGTGGGACTATCGCTGCTGCTGGATATGGAATCTACTGTACATTTGTGCGCACGGGTTCGAACCCCGTTCCCAGCATTTCTCACCGAATAAAGCTGGGATGCCCGAGTTGGTCTAAGGGGGTAGACTTAAGAACCAGCAGCACTTTTACTCTTGCACATACGTTTTTAAGACCTGTGATACGACCGTGTTCGTATCATTTATTCCGATCGAACCTTTATTCGGCATCGACACAGTCTTCCACAACATATGATGTTTATTGGGCCCGAGAAACTATTCATTCAAACGTTTATAACCGTTCCGTGTATTTTCTTTAGGGGAACGAAGTATTCATCTCCTAAAAAGAACCTTTTTTGGCATGTTCATTCACACGCCTGATGTTTGTGGATTTACATAACTACGGGGATAAACATCAGTATGCATGTCGGTTACGATGAAGGCGGGAAGGTGAAGTACACATGCCGTCCGACAAATCGCAGAGCGGGTAGAAGAAGGGGCATTGAGCAAGCTAAATTAAACAAAATTTCACATGCTAGGTTCATGACCGTCGAGTCTGATTTTTCTAGACTCGCGTCTCAAAGACTCAATTGACATCATCTCAGTACTACACACAGTACACGGCAGTCGTTACTCGCGCTCTTCACACTGCCTGATGGCTGCACCTTCGTAGGCAAGCTTCTCAATCTCAATCTCATCACCACACACCGTACACAGTTGCTGATTCGCGACTTTGCAGTTCCTGTTGGCTGCACCTTCTTATTAGGCAAGCTCCTCAATATATATCTCTTGGCCTGTGTTGCCACTGTAGATCACGAAAGAAAAAAATCGTCTTATCGCAGCTCCGTACTTGCAGACGACTGCGGCCACAACCAAATCAACCGCTCCTTCACATCATCTCACGTAGATATCCAAGGGAGTCACGGGCCCCTCCATGTCTGTGCGTGGCAACCCGCTAACATGGCCTGAATTGGGCATGCTGTATTCCAGGTCCTCACAAAGCCCCCTTTCCATTGCGGTGTTGCTGCTCTGTGCCTAAGTTCCTTTCCACATGGAGGAAAAAGTCTCCCGAAACATGGCTCCTGTGCACCTGCAGCAGGGCTGCGCAAGGCTCCTGTGCACCTGCAGCGGGGCAAAAGGCGTGCGCTGCTCCACCGGGAGGGCGCACCGTTGATGGGAAGCGGCAGCGCAGGCAGCACTTCGTGTTGGCGCCTCCACCTTTCATGAGGGTGACTAGATCCCAGCTTGCCTGCAGCACACCGCCGCCCACTTCCTCCGCCTAAGTGTCAAAGCCCGGCGCCGTTGCCACCCGCGCCACACCATCCCGCAACGCCACCGTGCGCCAACAAATAGGAGTGAAAAGGAGATGAGAGGAGGGCTGAGAGAGAGGAGATGACCTCTTGCACCACTTCCTCATTGGCGTTGCTCGAAGCCGCATCGATTTCAGCATGCGCGTTCTTCACCAGGGATCGCAGAGCCGCCCTGCCACCCGCTCGCTCCCCCCGCTCAATCCCGGGCAGGCCCTATGCGGGCCTCCAGGATCCACTTTGCGTGCAGCGACGAACTGGGGGGCGGGGGAGGCGGGAGAGGTGTGAATGGCCACTCTCCACAGTGCCCTGATTCGCAAATTAAGTCCTACTGTCCAGCACCATGCTATTCAGCCTTTCTCCAATCCGCTATGCCCTGCTCCTGCTGCACTTATACCCTGGCACCCCGCTCTTCCCTTTCTGCTCTCGCACGCTCTACCTAGACCAATTTGCACTCGCCGGCCGCGTTCTGAATTTCATCAGTCCCCACTTCTGCCATCAAGTTCAAGGAAAAAAGTCTCCAGAGAGTCTCTCCTCGGGCTGAGTCCTCTCAGAGGGGTCTCCACTCTGGCTGGGACACCTCTGAGAGGCCTTTCCCTTGGCCGGGTTATCTCCGAGGGGGGAAGGCTCCGCGTCGCTCTCACAGCTGC